>CP092878.1:54418950-54468511 GCA_030710605.1 Cordylochernes scorpioides
ACTACATCGGACTTTGAATGGAATAATCTTTTCATCTACTGTCAAATATTCTCCAGGATGATACATAGTTTTGCAGTTTGTAACGAATTCTTCAAATATTTCTATAATTGGTGCTAGTTTGTCAACTTTTTTTCTTATTTCACTTGTGGGCAAATCATCGAAACACAAACACCTGAGTAAAAAGAGAAATCGCTCGCAATTCATTACAGACCGGAAAATTTCTAATCCGGTTCCATCATCTGCCCATATTTCTTGTAAGGAAAGATGGCAGGCCTTTCTTGTCCCAGAAAGTAACAGAAGTCCAATAAGAGCTTAAATTTCTACATCATTAGTATCTTTTGCATCCCTTTCTCAAGAAAAATTTTCTCAAATCCGTGAGATATATTGATTGGTGTTATATACTATTTTTTCAACTATTTTATTTGTGATAAATTTTCTGTAAGCTCCAACAGCTGTTGTGATGTTCTTTCTATCTCTTTTCGGGCCAGGAAGGTGAGAAATTATGTTGTAAGAACGAATTCTTACCTTTGTACTTTGCCATTCACTGGTCTTCCACCGCGTTGTCTGGTCTCTCCCCACATAAAACTGGAAGTTGAAGATGAACCAAATTCTTCGTTTTCAGATTCCAACTCAGATTCAGAATCATGGTAGCTATATATTTCGGTATTTTCATCAGAAGATATATCCGATTTGCCACCAACAACTTCATTTTCGGATTCATAATTAGAAAGAGTTGAAGTATCCATGAAATATTTTAAAAAATTAATAGCAAATGATAGTTTTTGGAATGCTAGGAATAAAGAGCAAACAAAGAATATGTGAACAAAGCCAAAGGGATAACATATGGCTGAATATGAAACCTAAAAAATATAAGCGAGCTGTCACTCACGGCCTGCCAAAAGAGTTACGTAAACACTCGCGCTGGGTGTGAACCACCCAGCTTATCTGATTAACAAAAAGTTAAATGTATATTTTTGAAATTAATTAGGCCAATCTATGCTTCACCACAAATAATTAAGCTACCGAGACACTCAAGCTGCTATATTTATTATTTACAGTTTATTTTTACAGTTTAGTATCTTACTGGGTGTATTACACCCAGCGCAAGTAATTAAAGGTTGAACAACTAGAAATATGCAACTAATGAATCTTCCAAGCAATAGGTCATATCATGGCAGTACACCAATAATGAGTAAAATTAAACATTTTTAGCATTGCACTTTCAAAAATATATACAGTAGAACCGCCATGAGAAGGCACCTTTTTACAAAGGACAGTTTTCATTTGCAAAATTACCATTTATACTATTTAGCAACTCTCCGGTAAGAGGACGCCTCTCCATAATGAACACTTTGGCTCTGTAACTAAAAGTCCTTTACAGGGAGATTCTACTGTATATATTTTTACAGTTCTCACTTTAATGAGAACAGAAGATACAAAAGGTCTGGATCAAAAGGTAATAAGACCAAATCCAAATAAATAGTGTGTAATGTTTCAGTAACAGCATTGTAACCATCATCAGACAAAAGTACTGAATGAGAAAATATCACAGCATGTTTTTAAATAGTTAGTACTATTATCAGTTGTGTAAACAAGACACTGATATAAAGAAAATGGTTCTTCTAAGAAACCTAATGATGGTAACAATGCTGTTGCTGAAATGTCACACACTATTTATATTTGGTCTTATTACCTTGTGTTTCTAATCTATAATCCAAATTGTACCTAATCAAAAGGTCTGGATATTAAACTGCTTGAAAGCTCACTACCGATGAGCCAGGCTCTTACAACCAAAGCCATATGTAAAACATAAAGTGAATATGTTCAAAACTATAAGTCTGAGGGATAAGTGTCTTATGCGAAAAAAAAAAAAATTATTTCAAGCTTTCGGGCACAACCGCCCTTCGACAGGAAAAAATTACTATACTTCAATCAGTATAGTAATTTTTTCCTGTCGAAGGGCGGTTGTGCCCGAAAGCTTGAAATAAAATTTTTTTTTTTCGCATAAGACACTTATCCCTCAGACTTATAGTTTTGAACATTCTATCAGGGGATTAGTCGATTAATAAAGTGAATATATATACTGATATGCTATTCGCTGTGTTTACTCAACTCATCATCAATAAAAAGAGGTTTTTCCTCCAGTTATCTATCTCTCAAAATTTTATTTGAGTGAACCATGTGCAGCATTTGATGATATTTTTTCAATTAGCAAATAACTATGTTAGACATATGACACATTGGTGAATGAACATTGTTGGATCCTGTGATATATAATTTTGGAAGTCGGATTTTTCTTTAAATTAAATTTTGTATTAAGCAATTTTTAATTTTTATTCTTATATGTAATTAATTGTAAATCCTTTAAAATTTCAATTTTTGTATATTGTTGATGATTCAGTAAGATATGTAAATTTCTATCAGGAATAGAAAAAACTCAATTTAGATAACTAATGTTGTAGCTACTCCTAACTCTAAAACTCAAATAAATCAAATAATTCAAGACAAGTGGTAAAAATGCTTCGTTATATCATTTACTGAACATTCAAGCCATAACAGTATGGTCCCTCGAGCCGGATTCTTTAAAAAATTAAGGTAAGCCATTTGAAAACTTAAAATTATTAAAATAAAGTCATGCCTAAATCAGAAGTTAAAATTCGGCATAAATTCAACTTTATTATTCAGGAAATAAAGGATCTGGAATCAAGGAATAAATCTATTGTAGAATCCAAAAATATACATAGATTAAAGCTATTCCAACAAGAAGTTAATGAAAGGAAAATTAGCCTAAATCAAATTGTCAACACATTATTAGAATCAGAGTTAGATGAGACACAATATGAGGATTATTCAAAAGCCAAAGATGATATTTTTAATATGTTGGTGTCTATTGAAGAAGCTTTATCTTTGATTGAAACCAAAGAAAATACTCATAGTGATAAACAACTGCCCGAATCCAATGTCAATTTACCTAAGATAAATTTACCCATTTTCAATGGTGATTCAGCAAATTGGCTTAGTTTTAGAGAAATATTTAACTCCACCATTAATTCAAATCAAACACTAACTGAAATACAAAAATTTCAATATCTAAATGCATCAGTTAAGGGTCCTGCGGAAAAGTTGATTCGGGGTTTTCCCATTTCTGACAGAAACTACCAACAAGCATGGGATACCTTATGCAATAGATTTAATAACAGAAGAGAATTGGCTTTTTCACAAATCAACAAAATATTCTCCATAAGGCCATTAAAATCTATTTCAACTGGTTCTCTCTATGAAATCCTTGATGTTTGCAATGAAGGCATTAGAAATCTCTTAGTGCTAGGACTTGAGAAAAACACATTAACAGATCTAATCCTGATCAATTTTTTTGAAAAAAGAATTGGTGAAGCCCTCAGGAAAGAATGGGAATTAACCCTTCAAAATGAAGAATATCCAACATTTGAAAACTTTGTGAATTTTTTAGAAAAACATGCTAGAAGCCTGCAAGGTATGAGAATTCCTTTGTTCCAGGAACAAAAAACCTCTAGCAAAAATATGATGGCTCACGGCCTTTATGTCAACAAAGGTCAAAATTGTATTTTATGTCATCAAATTCATAAACTAAATGACTGCCATAGATTCATAAATCTTCCCTTGCCTAAAAAATGGGAATTAGTTAAAAAACATAAACTTTGTCAAAATTGCCTTAGAGCAAATCATGAGATATCCAAATGTCTCATCACATCAAGATGTAAAAACTGCAAGCAGAACCATCATACTCTTCTGCATGAATACAACTCTGAACCATCCATTCCACAACCAACAACCTCTCAAGAGATGTTGATTTCAACAAATACCATCTGTAATGTGATGCCTTTGGAAACGGAAACAAATATTCTACTGTCAACAGCCCTTATTAAAGTCAAGGCGAAGGATGGCTCATTTGTGCTATGTAGAGCATTAGTGGACAATGGGTCCCAAATATGCCTAATTTCAGAACAATGTTGCCACAAGTTGGGACTTGAAAAAATGAAAAATTCTTATACACTAAAAGGTGTAGGTGACATTGTTGTCAACAGGACAACATCGCAGGTTGAAATAGAGTTCACCCCACATCATAATGATCAATTATTTTCTGCCAGAGCATTTGTGGTTGGGAGGGTAACTGCAAACCTTCCAAACTTCCAAATTCAGTCAGCAGACTTTCCTCATTTAGAAAATTTGCTCTTGGCAGACCCAGAATTCTATGTCACCAAGCCCATAGACCTAATTTTGGGTGCAGATACCTTTGTAGAAATCATTCTAGGTCATAAAACAGATTTAAAGCACCATCCTATAGCACTTAATACCAAGTTAGGTTGGCTTGTTTCTGGGAGAATCCATTCAAATATTAAGTCGAATACTTCGGTAATCAATCACTGTACCACTGAACTTGATTCCAGCATAAGAAAATTCTGGGAACTTGAAGATGTCCCAATTTCTAAGGCCCAGTTGGGTACAAAGAATGCCTGTGAGATATTATTCAAGTCAAACCTCAAAAGAGACATTGAGGGCAGATATTCAGTCAATCTCCCTTTTAAATCAACACCCAATTTAGGTGATTCAAGATCTCAAGCATTGAGAAGGTTTTTTAATTTGGAAAAAAGGCTACAGGCTAATCCAAGTCTCAAATCTCAATACATCAACTTTATGAGGGAGTACATGGAGCTGAATCATATGGAGTTGATACCACTCAAGGAGTTGAAAAAACCTTCCAACCAATGTTTTTATTTACCACATCATGGAGTCCTAAGAGAACAGAGCACAACAACTAAAATCAGAGTTGTGTTTGATGCTTCATCCAGAAGTACAAACAATCTTTCTTTAAATGATTTTCTACATGTGGGTCCAAAGCTCCAGCAGAATCTATTCAACATTTTACTCAGATTCAGAACATTTCCTATTGCAATCACAGCAGACATAGAGAAAATGTTCAGACAAATTAGGCTGAATTCAGATGATAGAGATTATCATAGAATTTTGTGGAGAGAAAATCCAGAAGATCCACTACTGGAATATAGACTGTTAACAGTTACTTATGGCACTGCAAGCGCCCCTTTTCTGGCAATCAGAACTATTCAACAATTGGCTGAGGATGAGAGTTCTAAATTCCCTTCTGCTTCATCAATAGTCTTTAGGGATTTCTATGTTGATGACCTTATTTCAGGTGCATATTCAATTCAAGAAGCTAAGTCTTTGGTTGCGGAATTATCATCCTTATTGAACAAGGGTGGATTCAAACTTAGAAAATGGTCCTCTAATAACAAAGAGGTTCTTTCCTCTCTTTCACAGGAAATAATCAATGACACTAACTCAAAATTGCTTGAAGAAGATTCTTCAATCAAACTTCTAGGACTAGTCTGGAACAAAATTCAAGATACCTTCAATGTTCAAGTCACTCCACTGAATTTTGAAGTAACAACTAAAAGACATCTTCTGTCTGCTATAGCCAAAATTTATGATCCACTTGGTCTCCTTTCCCCCACGACTGTTCTGCTGAAAATTATGATACAACAGCTTTGGAAGAGGAAAACTTCATGGGATGAACCAATTGAATCAGATATAAAGTCAAATTGGAATAAATTCCAAACTCAACTATCGTGCCTAAAGGAAATCAAAATACCAAGATACCTGAACAGCTCATCTTCTGAAATAGAAGAATTACAACTACATGGATTTTGTGATGCATCCCTTAATGCTTATTCAGCAGTTTTTTACTTGAAAACTAGATTCAAAAATCAAAAGATCAAAATTATTCTGATAACCTCAAAAACTAAGGTTGCGCCATTAAAGACCATTACAATTCCAAGACTTGAACTAAGTGCAGCATTGCTTTTGGCTCAACTGAATCAAGTCATTCTTGAATCATTTCCTTTTCAACCTGACAAAACCTTTTTGTGGACTGATTCACAAATCTGCATAGATTGGATAAGATCAGATGCCAGCAGATGGAAAGCCTTTGTTTCGAACAGTGTCGTCAATTCAAAATTTGACTCAAATCACTGATTGGTTCCATGTATCCAGTCAAGATAATCCAGCTGATTGCGCATCCAGAGGAATCATGCCTCAAGACTTGGTCAATCATAGAATTTGGTGGCGGGGTCCTATTTGGCTTCAAGAAAATAATGTTCGATATATTCCTTCTTCACCAACCCAAGTAAACCTCAATATCATTCAAGAAGAAGTTGGTGAAGGTCAAGTGTTGGATCAAACAACCTTAATTCAAAATTCAGAAACTATGTTAAATCTAGAATTCATTGAAAGGTATTCCACAATGTCCAAATTGATCCGAATAACAGCTTGGTGTTGGAGATTCTACTACAATTGCCTCCTCTTTGATCCAATTCGTCAGAAAGGACCTTTGACAACAAGAGAATTAACAAAGGCAATTCAAGTCTTAGTCAAATCAATCCAGCAAGTTGAATTCTGCACGGAAATAAAATTACTAAAGTCAAACAAGCAACTACCTCTGTCCAACAAGCTAACTTCTCTAAATCCCTTTTTAGACACTCAAGGACTTCTAAGAGTTGGAGGTAGACTCAAGTATTCCTATTTAAATGAAAATCAAAAATTCCCTCTCTTACTACCGAAGAATCACCACATCACCAATCTTATAATCGATGATATTCACAGGAAATACCTACATGCAGGACCTCAACTTGTATTGTCAATACTCGGAAAAAATTATTGGATTTTGGGAGCAAGAGATGCAGTCAAAAAAATCATTAAAAAATGTCTGATTTGTTTAAAATTTAAATCTACTACCATTCATCAAATCATGGGAAATCTACCTCCGGAAAGAATCATCCCATCAAGGCCATTCTCAAAGACTGGCATTGATCTTACAGGACCATTCTTAATAAAGAGAAGCCTGGGCAGATCTAAAACAATAAGCAAATCTTACATTGTACTATTCATTTGCTTTACTACTAAGGCCATTCATTTAGAATTGACAACAAGTTTATCAACTGATTCATTCATGGCCTCGTTGAGAAGATTCATGGCCAGAAGAGGGAAGCCCTCTGACATTTACTCAGATAATGCTACCCAATTTTAAAGGAGCATCCAATTTTTTCCGCACTCAGTTTCAATTATTGAACTCTCAATCAGTGCAAAGATTGGTGACAGAGGAATTAATCACTTGGCATTTCATCCCCCCAGGTGGACCTCACTTTGGTGGCCTTTGGGAAGCCGGAATCAAAAGTGTGAAATCACACTTGGTCCGAACCTTTAAATCAACAACCCTGAATTATGAAGAAATGAACACTTTGATTATTCAGATAGAATCTTGCCTAAATTCAAGACCACTGGCCCCTCTAAGTAGTGATCCCAATGATTATGAGGCCTTGACACCAGCTCATTTCTTAATAGGATCTTCGTTTTCAGAAATTCCAACTTCAAACTCTGAAGTCTTAAACTTACAAACAAGATGGAAGCTGATTCAAAAACTAAAAAACTCATTCTGGTCAAGATGGTCCAAGGAATATCTGAGCAACCTCCAAGGCCGTGGTAAATGGCGAATCAAACAAGACAATATCCAAATAGGTCAACTAGTTTACCTCAAAGAGGCTCAAATATCTCCACTTCACTGGCCTTTGGCTAGGATTCGGGAGATATTTCCAGGAGAGGACAAGAATGTCAGGGTAGTCCAGATAAAGACTTCAAAAGGAGTCTTCAAGAGACCCATTACAAAGCTGATTCCATTACCTTTCAAACAATGAAAATTGTAATCTTAGCTACATAGTCGGAATCAATTAGTCCAGCATCTATACTATTGGAACTCTTTTTTTTTATTTTATTTTTTATTTTTATTTTCTGGTCATCTCTTCCCAGCCGGGGGAGTATGTTGGATCCTGTGATATAATTTTGGAAGTCGGATTTTTCTTTAAATTAAATTTTGTATTATGCAATTTTTTAATTTTTATTCTTATATGTAAATAATTGTAAATCCTTTAAAATTTCAATTTTTGTATATTGTTGATGATTCAGTAAGATATGTAAATTTCTATCAGGAATCGAAAAGACTCAATTTAGATAACTAATGTTGTAGCTACTCCTAACTCTAAAACTCAAATAAATCAAATAATTCAAGACAAGTGGTAAAATGCTTCGTTATATCATTTACTGAACATTCAAGCCATAACAAACATATTAAAGAAATAGAGCATTACAGATACGGACAATTGTTTCAAGGTATCCTGTAACATATGAGTATTCAAATGAGTACTTGATTTGCTGAAATGTGGCAGTTTGCATGCTTAGAAGATATGGCTATCACCAAATTTCAATTGTGACTGGCCCCCTGGGATATCTGAAACACACATCAAACTGGTACAGATATTGTCAGAGTGCCATCATACTAGGTAATGGAGATGAGTTAATGGAGTCTATCAGCCTGTCATAATGCTGTTAAACCTGATTTGTGCAATTGTGATTATGAAGACATAACTGTAATATTCAAAAGACAGTTCACTGGTTGGTACATGTGCAATATTTGATGCAACACTCCGGAGATTTATCATATTTTCACGCCACACACTGCCTCTGTGTCAAAAGGATGGCTAAATAAGCACACAAAATTGATAAGGATCTTTTTCGACTCTTCTTTATATACCTTAGGACATTCTCATGGAGAACAAACCAAGTAACATGCAAGGAGCATTGTCTAATAGCAACGGGGAGAAGGACTTCACTCCCAGAGACCACACAGATGGGCTTCTTCCTTCTTGACTGATCCATCCGTCCCTCCCTAAGCTATTTTTGGGGGTGAACACATAGTTGAAATGACTTTGCTTGCCACCACAGCAATGATGAAGCTTTCTCATTGTAGCACTACTCTCCTTCTAAAAAAAGCTGTGTGCCCCAAACAGGGCAATCCTTCCCTTCAGTCTTCAAGAGGCTCTTTAAACTCCTAAATGTCTCGGATTACATGAGGCTTGTCTGCAGTCCTAAAATGTAATGCAAGGATTAGCATCACACATTGTTTTTTGTCCCATGTTCCAACTCTGTCTCTCTTTACGCTCTCAATCTGTGTTGACACCTTACTGTGTAGCGACCAGCCTATCACAAGGCAGGTGATTCTCCACGTGATGGTGACCCTATTCACTTCTTTCGATGATATCGTCTGTGGCTTTATTTTATCCTTTAGCATATCTTGTAGCTACCATTGCCATTTCTGTAATGTTAGTAACTTTGACATTGTGCTCCCATTGTTTCTGCCTGTGGCAGTGTTGTAGGTCATCTTTCTTTACTGTAGAAGTGTCTTCCTGACTCACGCTCTCCATCTCATGCCTGTCCAGTACATAATCGTCTATGTTCCTGAGTTTGTCAAAGCAGATTCTTTGCTGGATTAAGTTCTCTGTTGGCCTTCTATTTTCTTTCTCTAGAAGTTTTCTCTTTTAAGCACTCTAGACTTGGGCCTTTTCATGCCAACTTTGCATTGGACCATTATCTTTTGGAGGTGTTGGGTTGTGTGGTAGTCTCAATTACAGCAGAACTAATTACAGGCAATGGCTCTGTGTGTCTGGAGTCTTAATTTATTCTATTGGTTTCTTGAGATTTCAGGATGTTAAATTGTGCGATTGGGCTCACCTATTCTGCTTTTGTTTAACCTATTGGATGAAATTGTCACCATCTGTAGATTCTGGGCAGGGGAATAAGGTATCAAGAGGGGTTTCAGCCTCCCTTCCATGAATGGGGGTAGTGTCTTGTCCTTCCATGGAAGGGGGGGGGGGGGGTGCCATTGTCCTGTTAGTCAGCCACATTTCAGAGTTCCCTGTAGGACTTCATGGTTACCCTAGCGGTTCAGGGCTCACGAAGTCCCCACCATACACAGGGCAGTCCCTTACTCGTGCTGCTTCTCCCACCCGCCACATAGAGGAAAGGTTGGACTTCTGGATGGGCACCATGAATGGTGTAAAGCCAGTAGCTTCCTGCTTTGCAGTATTGTAAGCGAATGTGATAGAAGGCAAAATCTCATCCCAATTTTTCTGCTCAAGATCCACATACATAGACCACATGTCGGCTATTGTTCTGTTCAGCCGTTTTGTAAGGCTGTTGGTCTGGGGTTGATATGCTGCCGGTCTTCTTAACAATCCCACAACAGTTGGCCAATTCCTGAATGAGCTTCGACTGGAAGTTGTGGCCCCAGTCTGTCACAATCTCTCTAGGTGATCCGTGGACCAGAATCACTTTCTCAACAAGGAATTTCACAACTTATTGAGCTTCTCCCAATGCCAAGCTCTATTTGATCGCATATTTGGATAAATAGTCCATGCACACTATGATCCATCTTGTCATGTGATATTGGTAAGCGTCTAAGTAGATCTATGCCTATCTTTTGGAATGGTCGATTTAGAGGTGGTATAGGCAACAGGTGTCCAGGTGGCAGTTGAGGCGTGTTCTTCCTTTGTTAACAATTCTGACAGCGGCTCACATATTTTCTAACACTCCGATAGAGCCCTGGTCAAAAATACTTCTTTCTGACTATCATAAGTTTTAGAAAAACCCAGATGGCGTGCCATGGGAGCGTGATGCAGTTTGTTCAATATGTTTGCTCTCAGTTGTTTAGGAATGATTATAATAGGGGAGGACCATTAACAATCTTAAAGCAGCTGTCCTTGGCTGAAGGTTCTGCCAATTTATCAATAATTTTCAAATATAAGGGTCTTTCTTTTTTCATCCATGATGTTTCCAAAGATTGTTAAAAACAGGAAATCAGCATATTTTTGTTGTATGTTTCTTTTTAAAGGATTCCTCCAAAGACTATCTGCGTCCTTGCGTGTGTTTCCAGTCTTATATGTGATCAAAATATCGTATTCCAGTAGGAGAAGAGCCCATCTGGCCAATCTGCCCAAAGGCTCCTTCAGGTTTGTTAGCCAGTACAAGGAATGGTGATCAGTCATGACCTTAAAGGGGCTTCCAAATAAATAAGGTTGGAAATCGCCCATAGAACTGCCAAGCATTCTCTTTCAGTTGTTGAGTAGTTCTATTCGGCTTTTAATAAGGTGCGAGATGCGTAAGCAATGTCCCTTTCTTTTCCATTTTGAATCTGCACTAAAATGGCTTCTATTCCACACCTGCTAGTGTTACCGAATTTCTATTGCCGCATTCTCATCAAAATGTCCGAGTACAGGTTTTGGCGTGAGAGCTAGCTTTAAGCTTTCAAACGATGTTTCTTGTTTTTCTCCTCATTTGAACATAGATTATTTGAACAAAAGTTCATTGAGTAGCTGTGAAATATTGGCATAGTTTTTGGTGAATTGTTGATAGTATGATGATAATCCAAAGAAACTTCTTGTTTGTTGAATGTTCGTCAGCATAGGAAATTTAGTTATTACTTTTATTATTTCATAATCTGGCTTAATTCCTTCTTGATCTACTTGATGTCCCAAGATTTTTATTTGATCAGACTCACAGTAGGACTTTTTGGAGTTAAGTCACAATCCAACTTTTTTGAAACATTCCAGGACTGAGCATAAATGTGAGAGGTGCTCTGTGAAGTAATTTGAACAAAAAAACAATGTCTTCTAAATAGCATAAGCACGTTGTCCACCTGAGTCCCTTCAACAGACTGTCCATCATTCTTTAAAATGTTCTAGGTGCATTACAAAGCCAGAACGGCATTACCTTGAACTCAAACCATCCGGCGTGATAAATGCAGTCTTCTCCCTGTCTTCCCCATCAATCTCGATATGGCGATAGCCCGATTTCAGATCCATCATCGAGTATAGCTTTACTCCTCACTGATGTTCCCTACAGTAACGTACCACATGCTCTGGTCGATTGCAATGAAAACAGATCGGGATGTTATCGGCAGTGCGGAATTGATCTGTTTTTCTACTAATGCGAAGTTTAAACTCCTGCTTTTCTTTTTCTACATGTACCTTATTTTTGGCTACCAGCTTGTACTTTTGGGCGCTTGAAAACGTTGATAATGTTTCCTCTGCTCTCTGGAATACCTCCTCTTCCAGCTTTTCCAACGAGACAGTAGGGTTCCTGCTAGCAATAATGCTGTTTATTTTTTGTTTCCCAACTCCGAAATAGGCTTTCGATTTCTAGATGGGTGCCCCCTGAGATTGGAGCAATGTGAGCAAATCTTTCAAAATGTAGTTTGCTGATCCTTTTCTTATTCAAGTCCTCAATCCTACGTCTACAATCCAATTGTCTACAAAATTTTCTGACTGTCTCAACTTCTATGAGGAGTAGTGCTTGGTAGATGTTCTCTGCCACTCCCTTCATTAAGTGAGCCACTTTTTCACCTTTCTCCATAGATGGATTGATTTTGCGACAGAGGTTGTGGATATCCTGGATGTAGGACTCGCACGATTCACCAAATTTTTGGGTGCGAGTCTCCAGCTTTGCTTCGGCTTTTTGAACAAAATGCTCCTTGTCACCAAGCATCTTAAAGATATCATTTTTGAAAGTCTGCCTAGATGTTAAGGACTCCTCAACATTCTCGTACCAGCATTTTGCCGTTTCTCAAAAAAGAAAATGACATTTGCGAGGCAAATCGTTCAAAATCTTTCAGCCATTAATGGGCGCAATCAGAGGACTTACCTGCAAAGGTAGGGGGTTTCTCGGTTGCTACAGGCAGGTAAGGAAAGACCTCGTCTGTGGTCTCTTGTTCGGTTTTCATTGATATGTCTTTTGCTTCGATCGGTGGTAAACCTTGAAGTATTTGGCTGTTCATAGTTTGTCCATTTTAGAGTTTATTGGGATACTTACAGCAGCGCGCTCCACCAGATTGTAAGGTAATTAATTGGGCAAGTAAAACTTTTATCGATAAGATAAAATATTTTATTTGAGAGTCTTAAGATCCAATCTCCAAAGAAAATAAAATTAATTTACAGAGATATACGAGTATTTATAACCCAGGTTCCTGGAGCGCAGAGCGCCAACTACCTGGGGAATTAATTTACAAAATCTTATAGAAGAGGCAATTTAAGAGCAACAGATTATAGAAATTGAATAATTCAGTGATAAATAAATTGATTTGGCACAAAACGATTTAAACTAAAAATATGTAATTAAATATATTCCAAGGCTCAAGGGAGGCAAAAAAAAAAGTGGCTATTAAGAAAAAGGAATCTGATAGTGCAACTAAAAGTTGCTAATGGCCTGCGCCATCTATCGGAATATATATCAACTATTATATAGCAAATGAAAATATTTAGACACGAATGTTTCTTTAACACATATATCAAACTTCTATATTTTTAAATCGCAGTAAGGACAATAGAAGTTTGATATACATGTTAATGAGAAACATTAGCGTCTAAATGTTTTCATTTGCTATATATAGATGGCGCGTTATTGCTTTATATAAAATATCAACTAATTGTTGATTTTTAATGATTCCATAATTAGCCAAATACAGTTTCTTGATTTTGGCTAATTCTGGAATAATTGAAAATCAACGATTAGTTTAGCAAGCCATTAGTAACTTTTAGTTGCACGATCAGGAGATGCCTTTTTCTTAATTTGTCCACCTGACTCCAGTACACTTTCACTTTTTTCCATATACATACATACACGTATATTTACACATTTTCACAGCAAATTATATTAACTTACCTATACAAAAACAATGTATAGTATTTATATAAAATACTTTAAAACCGCACACATTTTGTCACAATTAAATTAAAAATAATGATAAAATAACAATTTGTTTCAAAAAATGAAATTAGAAGCTTTTGAAATTTAAAGCTAGTAAATATGAAATGCATTTTTAGGTATTTTACAGCATGCAGTTTCATAAAATGATGTTATGTAAAAAGAGAGGGGGGTGCAACCAAAAATCCGCCCATTACTGATTTAGATATTGCTTAAATGCACCAATTACAATACCCGGATGAAGCCGGGTACACTTAACTAGCCTATGCACATACAGTAGAACCTCCCTTTAGCGGACATCTCTCCACAAAGGACAGTTTTCATTTGCAAAATTACCATTTTTACAATTTAGCAACTCTTCGGTAAGAGGACACCTCTCCCTAAAGGGACATTTTGGCTCTGAAATTAGGTGTCCTTTACAGGGAGGTTCTACTGTATTGAAAATATAAAATTTCTTATTTTACAAGTCTTGTTATGATTGTTGCAGAAGTCTTCCTCAGGAAGTATTTTTACCATTTTGGCGGTTGCAACTGTAGCAACACTTATCTACAGGTTTGCCATCCACCCTGTCAAAGTACGTCGCAATATCCATCGAGAAATCGAAGATTTGGAAAGAATATTCAAGAAGAGGGAAGAGCAGAAAAACAAAGAACTTGAATAGGGGATTGTATATTCGTACAGCCTCTCTCTTGCTATTCATCTCCTTATATTATTTAGATTTCAACTTGATATAATTATTGTATGTGTAGAATCCAGTATCTGGCTAAAATAAATTATTATAATTAGTTTATTTAAGCAGAATTCATGTGTGTGAGTTTGTGGTATTATAACCAAATTTTCCTCATATCCTTTATATGTCCCACCCAATATTACAGGCATGATTCTAGATTTAGGGGCTACGTGAAATAAAAGTTCCAACAACATGGTAGAGTGATATTGTTGATGATGTTGTGTGATAACATTAAACTAGAAATTCCTCCAAAAAATTAAGAAAACGAATAATTTAAAGCTTTGCTTATATATATACTAGACGAATGACCCGGGCAACGCCCGGGTTTACACGATTAAATGTATTGTTCAAACACATAAAACATAGGAAAATAAAACATAGCAAATATAGCAAGAGCCGTTATTTTAAACAGCGAATTAGATCAGTTATAGCAAAAAATGAAAATATATATGTAAATATGTGAAATAGTTATAAATTAGAAAACCTGTAAATATAGTTAAGGCTTGCATTGTAATTAAGAAAAAGCTTCTCGTCTAGAACGCTCAGGCGACCTGCCGGCGGCGTGCGCCCGTTGGCTGCCGGCGAGCACGTGACTTCCCTGTGCGCGCGCATGGCTGTCGGCGATGGCTGTTCCACACGACTGCCCGCCATGTGCGCGCACAGGGAAGTCACGTGCTCGCCGGCAGCCAACGGGCGCACGCCGCCGGCAGGTCGCCTGAGCTTTCTAGAGGGCGCTGCTCGTGAGCTAAGTAGAATAATTTGAATATATAGTTTTAATAATTGATTTATATATTTTTTAAAATAGCCTATCGTCATCCCCGTTATTTTTTACCTATGTATGGAAATTTTGGTTTGAATTAGTGAACTACTGCGAATTTGTATACCGGACATACAAACCAACAAACATACAAAAATTCATTTTTATATATATAGATATGTTTTTAACTGCTGAATGTCTCTCGAGCTTTAAATTATTTGTTTTCTCTCTTAATTTCTTCGAATAATTTCTAGTTTAATGTTATCGGGGTAGCGACTGCCGCTGGTCTTCATCGGGTGGTTTCTACTCTTCAGCCTTGCAACGAGCTCTCTCCTACGTTGCCTTGAGCAAGCGCTCAGCCCCGGGATTGTCCTCGCCTACGCCGACGACATCGTCCTGCTCACCCACAGTGACGAGCACTTCTTGCACGCCTCGGGTAAAAAGGGAAGAGAAACGGTCTATGGTGCGGCGCCTGGCGTGCCCGCAACGACGCTCCATCTTCTGGTCGTCGGTCGAGCAACACGAGAAAGAATGCAAACTCGGAAAGAAATATGTTTAGACCTCATCGAATCTTACCCAGGACCAGATTCTGAGGCCTCTAAAGGAGCCACAACGTGTGATGAGACTTGGCTTTATCATTATGACCCTTCTTCAAAGGGTCAATCAATGGACCCATAAAAGTCTCCAGTCAAGAAAAAAACCAAGGCTTTGCAAAGACAAATCATGTTCACGGTCTTTTGGGACCAAGATGGGCTCA
Organism: Cordylochernes scorpioides; assembly: GCA_030710605.1. Classification (NCBI taxonomy): domain Eukaryota; kingdom Metazoa; phylum Arthropoda; class Arachnida; order Pseudoscorpiones; family Chernetidae; genus Cordylochernes; species Cordylochernes scorpioides. Next base: position 54,434,836 of record CP092878.1, read on the forward strand.
TATTCATGGACATGCTTTAAAAAATACTTCAATCAACAAGGAAAGATATTTTAAAGCATTAGAAAAGCTAAAAAGAGCCATTTCAACAAAAAGGCCGAGCCTAAAAGACTGTCAAGTCAAATTTCATCAGGACAATACAATACCTCACACCGCGCAACAGATATTGACTCAAATTTCCAGATATGGGTGGACTTTGATGCCTCATCCAACTTTCAGTCCTGACCTGGCTCCTTCCGACTTCTACATGTTTGGTAAATTAAATAATTCTCTACGCGGTAGAACATTTGAAAATGATTTAAATGATACTCCATTAGGTTAGAGGGTGGTTTAGAAAGCAAGATGTAGCATTTTACCAAAGTGCTTTTGTGAGTTGGCAAGAACGCTGGACCAAATGTGTACAGAGGGAAGGTGGATATATTGAATGATGCTGATATATAGCTAATAGTTAGGTGTTCATATATACCAAGTTTCATATTTATGGTTTGTCAGATAAAAAATAATTGATGATCGTGCATTACTTATTGACCCAACCTTGTATATCGATCAATCGTCTCTTTAGACATTGCAACTACCGAAGATTTCATCAAATGATGCCGAAAAATCGATACTTCATATAAAAACATGTGAATAAACGTGTAGTATTCGACAGGCTACTGAATGTTGTTGCCACGATTTAGCAGACTCTGAATCAATGGAAGACTTAATTCGACGCATCGTGAGTGAAGAGGTTCATTGCGCACTAAATCCCGAGCCAGCTGCCCTTGAGCCATCTTCTTGGGAAGAAATTATCCGAGAAGAGGTTGAAAAAACGTGGCTACAATTTCAAAACCTATTCAAAGTCCTCCGCCACAACAGCTGTACCCAATCCAAAAAGCTGCATTCAACCAGGTTCCACGACATCAATACTCTAGCCAAACCCTCATATTCAACCAGATGTCACCATAACGAAGAACTGATGAATGGAGGACGAATGACAACATCCCAATATTTTTCAATTGCGGCCGTCCAAGCCATGTCAAACGCTATTGCAGAGTGCGTCGAAAATGGATGCAGATACCTAAAAGGTGTGTACCAAGTCCCCAAGATATTCCGATAAGTGACGAGAAAACCATAAAAAGCCAAATCTTCTGCAGACAATCGCCGTATCCAAACAGAGGAAGATTCACAAGACGCTAGTCCATTTCCCTAGGCCGCCATACAAGCCAATCCTTACGCCGCCAAAATTTGAGAAACTAGACTTCGCGATCTCCACGAGACTGAAACCGTGAGTGTGATAATCCCTTCATTGTTGACTGCCACTAAATCACAAAAATTATATCATAACCATCTTTGATAACATTGCACCTACTGCTTTAGTCGATTCAGGTGCCTCATTTTTAGTAATCTCTAACGGATTAAGGCGACAATTAAGAAATATTCCCAAGGATAGGCATCAGTTTAGGCATCAATGGATTGAGCCAGCCTTTTGAGACCTCCCTAATAATAACCCGATCATTATTTTTGAATGGAATTTCCTAGAAGGAACAAACGCTGTGATTGATTGTGGATGTGCTGAAATCAGATTGGAAGAGACCAAAAATTTACTAAATTCACCAGCTTTCATGGGAAAGGTTGTGGCTAGCAGAAGCGTCGCAATCCCAGCCAAATCTATCAAACTAATAAATGTTATGTGTGAAGAGCTGAATGGGGAAAATCAGGTACTTTTTGAACCTTCAAAAAAAAGTATTGTTAGGAAAAGGATTAAAACGTCCCTACGCATAATTCAAACCTTCCCATAATAAAGGATAATTCTGGATCGAAAATTCTAGCACCATGGCTCAAATAGTCTAAAGGAATGTGCTTAGGAAAAATTCAAGAGGTTGAAGAAAATCACTTGACAAATTTCTCAGAAGTGTTCAGAATTTAATAGGGAGGTGAAAATAATAATCACGCCATCATGCTAATAAAAGTGATATTTAATTTTTTTTTAATTTATTCAATAAAGATTTTTGAGAAGATCAGCAGTCTCTCTCATATATCATCAATTTTAAAACGATAATAAAAAAATGATAAAATAATGAGTCGGTGAAACAAACTTCAGTTAACCAAACATAAAATTCAAATTGGAAACCACGAGTCCATTAAGCATAGACCATACCGTATCTCCTATTGAAAGCCAAGCAATTCAACAGGAGGTGGACAAATTTCTAGATGCCAGGATTTTACGTCATACAGTTACGTCATAACCGGTTATTCTAGTAAAGAAGAAGGATGGTAACTAGCGTTTCTGTGTAGAATACAGAAAATTAAACAAAGTTGCCATATAGGACGTTTACTCACTCCCTGAATCAACAATACACTTGACTGTCTGAAAGGAGCCAATTTTAATTCATCGATAGACCTCCGTTCAGGATATTGGCAAATAAAAGTCGATGACGCAGATAGGGAGAAAACTGCCTTTATTACCCCTTACGGACTGTACGAATTCTTTGTCATGCCCTTTGGCCTGTGTAATGCTCCTACAACATTCGAGTGGATGATAGGAAAGATACTGAAAGGTCGGAAATGGATAATTGCACTCTGCTATTTAGATGACATCATGGTGTATTCCATATCGTTCAAAGAACTTTTAGACCAGCTTGAAATCATACCACAATGTCTCAACAAAGTCGAGCTGTGCCTCAACCCCCAAAAAAGCCTTTTTGTAACCAAACGAATCAAGAGTGTTTGGACACCTTGTCGCTGGCAAAGACATTTATCCCGACCGAGAAAAATTTCATCGAAAATTTCGCTGAGGAAGCATTGATCTCTGAACCTGTTTTGGCCTATTTCAAAGAAGAAATGCCAACCGCTGACGTCAGCAGTTATGAATTGGAGCTGTCCTCGTGCAGATCAACGACGTGAAAGTGGGAAAATATGATTTTACGGGATACTAACCAAAGTGTATGATTTTTGAGCCCAAAAATGGAGGTAGCAAAAAGACAAACCGCAATGCACTGTAGAAAAGTACCAAGGTACTGCACGCCACTAAGGATGTTCAAAAGAGGATAGATTCCCCAGGCCAGGGAAGTTAATAGAGAGACAGGTGTGGATTAGATAAGAAGAGTAAATAAAAACGTTCATAATTCAACGGGTACTGGGAAAAGATACATTTTTTTTGTAAAAATAAAAAAATAAAAATGGGTTAAATTTAAAAAATTGGCTGTAAAAAAAGTTGAAATTGAAGTATTTTTATCAAGGATTAGTAGTGAGAATACCAGTACTAAGTCAACCAACCACACAAAAGTACACCAGAGATTGCATAGCGCGTTCAAATGGGTCGCTGCATAAGATTTCCCGATCGGCCCGCGCCGTCGAATCGCCAAAAATGTGCCCTCTATCGTGGGGTTATAGAGACAGCGTCAGGGACCATCACATACGTAGGGCAGGTCGCAAAACAGATCTTAAACAGCGACACATGCCAGAGTTGTGTCTACGAGCGGCCACTTAATGACCGGTGTTAACCATGAGGTCTGAGTCACTCGGGTGATCGGAATCCTCCGCGCGGAAGCGTGGCCTAAATCTATCCGAGGCCGGTAGGCAGGCCAAGTGCTCCTGTTGAAAATAAAGTCTTTGAATGACCGCGAAGTGCACCTCAATTCTACTGCACAGATGGTGAGGAGGCGGAATCTAAGGGCACCAAAGCTACTGCACTCTAGCATGATGTGTGACAGAGTTTCTTCCCAGTTAGCGTCGCAGTAATGGCAGGAAAGATCGTTAATGACGCCTATCCTGTTAGCAAAACTGTCCATCCACGTGTATCCTGATAGAAGGCCAACCACGATGTGCTCATACCTTTTGTCTAAAAGACTCATTGGAGTAAGTCCAAAGCGGGTGTGAGAGAGGATAAGGAGCAAGATAGAGGAATCTGCTCTCCCATGCTTCATGCACCCGCCCGTAGATTTTTACCAACGATAAAGGAGCGAGTTTTTAGCAGCTACGATTAACAAACTCCGCACCCCGCTTTGCGAGTGTGTCCGCAATGTCATTACCCACGATCCCACTGTGGCCCTTGATCCATTGTATGGTGCACCTGTTCCCATTTCGATTCAATCGCGATATCAGTAGCAGAGCTCTATTGATAAGGTAATTACCAGTCTTAGAGTTCAGAACTGACTTCAAGACTAAGAGGTTGTCCAGGAGGAATCCTAAAGTTAGATTATCTGGTAAAGTGGTTGCGTTTTCAAGTGCCTTAACCAATCAGAGGGCTTCCGCCTGAAAGACGGAACAATAAGGGGACAGAACATGAGTGTTAAAAACTAACACAAAGCTCTAGAAACTTAAATACTAGGCAAATCAATAAACCAATGAATAATTGTGGTAGCGATAGGCAGGTGTTACTTTGGAGGAAATGATCAGCCTTATTGATGATTTAAATAATTATGAGGCTTTATTACACAATGATCAAATACACAAAATGAAATGAACTATTTCCAGTAAAAGTAACTCCTGCAGCCTTCTGGGTAAGCTCGACTCAGCTTCCCTTCTTTCAACGCACTTTATCTGCTCCTTAGTTCAGGCCCTATTTTCCGCCTTTTGCCTTGTACTCTCGGCCTTATTCTCTGCCTTTTGCTTGAACTCTAGGCCTTGCCTTCGATTCGGCAGGCTCCTCTTCAGCCGACTTCTATTCAGCAGAGACTTCTAATCGGCAGAGACTTCTATTCAACAGAGACTTCTATTCGGCAGAGACTTCTAATCGGCAGAGACTTCTAACCGGCAGAGACTTCTAATCGGCAGAGACTTCTATTCGGCAGAGACTTCTAATCGGCAGAGACTTCTATTCAACAGAGACTTCTATTCGGCAGGGACTTCTATTCAGCAGAGACTTCTATTCGGCAGAGACTTCTATTCAACAGAGACTTCTAATCGGCAGAGACTTCTAATCGGCAGAGACTTCTATTCAACAGAGACTTCTATTCGGCAGGGACTTCTATTCAGCAGAGACTTCTAATCGGCAGAGACTTCTAATCGGCAGAGACTTCTAATCGGCAGAGACTTCTAACCGGCAGAGACTTCTAATCGGCAGAGACTTCTACACACTCAGACTCCGACTGCTCAATCTCTCCGCGCGCCTTCTTTTTATAGGGTCTTCTGCACGTGACAAAACCACTACAAAATCAAACTTAAACAAATTAATCTTTCTAAACGAAAAAAAAACACGTAAAAACATGTAAAAAAACCTATACAAGAAACTATGCAAAAATCTTATGCAAAAACTATTCAAAACTAGTTTCAACAAATATTCATGCATTTCAGATGCACAATCGAGACCATAGAACCTGTACACGCCGACGCCAACTCCATCTCTGGTTTTGGAACCAACTGTATAATATGCCACGTGGTAGGAAAGAGCAAAAATATTACTGGGAATGGAGTTATAGAGGGGTTAAGGAGAGGATGAGGAAAAAGAGGAGGCTCGAATGGCTCAATTTCAGCCGCGATTTTTAGATTGAGAGGAAGAACTCTAAATAGGGGGGATAAGAGCAGCGCTGCTGGTTGAACTGGAAGCTCTACAAGCTCTCACTAGGAAGGGCTTTTGAGCTCTCAGTGAAAAATTTAAGGAGCGTTGAGAAAGATTAGGAAACCATACCGACGAGGCGTAGGCAATGACAAGAACAACCACTTGCAGATACAGAGTTCTCAAAGCGCGGTAACCAAAGTCAAAGTTGAGATTAGCGGCGGCGATCAAACGTGGCAACATGCCGCGGACCTTGGCGCAAGCTTCAACTGCGTGCTGGTGGAAAGATAGACGTCGGTCAAAACTCACCTCCAGCACCTTAATTGAGTCTCACCGTTGGGTTGGCCGTCCGTGAATAACCAGATCCCGGCACGGTTCAGGCAGTCTCCCGTGTGGTCTGAGGAGAACCATGGCCTGACACTTCCCCACGCTGAGTTCCAATTTATTCAAACTGAACCACCTAGCGATGTTATCTATGGTGTGTTGGCCGCGGGAAGTTGAATAGGTCGACATCCCGAGGCCACCACGACCAGATCATCCGCGTAGGCTTGCGGGAAAACATTCCTATAACCCAGTGTGAGGAGTTCGTCAAAGATAATATTCCAAAGGAAAGGGTCAAGAACTGAACCCTAAGGATATCCTTTGGAAATTCGTCTCGACACAGTACAACCATTCATAGACAGTCTCACAACACGGTTACATAGAAACGAGTATATCAGATGATGATTGTATCTGGGAAAACCGTTTGTGCAACGCTCTCAAGATTCTGGAGTGTAGCACCTTGTCAAACGCGCCTTTGACATCAAAAGAATAAAGTCAAGATATTCAATTTTTATTCGTCCCCCCCCCGGTGAAAGTAAAATTTAGATTTATGAGTGCGTCTGTAGATCTTTGGAGGCGTTTTACACGTCCTATATCGGCCATCCACGACAGCCTAGCAAGCACAAGACGCTCGAGGGTCTTGACAAGCCAAGCAAAATCGTGATTGGACGGTGTGATACGAAAAAGTCCTTCCCACTTCGCTTGGGAACGAGAACAACGTCCCTCAGCTTCCATGGAGATTAAAAGTGGCCAGTGGTTAAACACTCGTTGAAAATATTTAGAAAAAACGTCCGAAAATGTTTAACTAGTTTCACGATAAGAACAGGTGGCATGCCATTACTGCCAGGAGAAGAAGATAAGCGCACCTTATCCGCTGTCAACAACAACTCATTTTCTGTAAACAAAGGGTTGTTATCAGAAAATGATGTGTTTACTTTGCTTAAATCATTATGTTCTTATATGGTATCGGACGGGACGCGACGGAAATAGTATTCTAATACGTGGTTTAATGTGTCCCGCAGACCTTCAGTGAACCCGCTACCAACTGGGAGTGCTGAGAGGGTTTTGCGCTTAAAATTTTCCTTGATGAAACTGTAGATTCCACCCCAAGGGCTGATTTCGCAACGCGAGCAGGCTGCCCTCCATGCTTCTTTCTTAGCCAGTCTCCTCGCACGGCGATATCTTGTCTTCAGTCTCTTGTAAAAGACCTTAAGTACACTCTTAACGGCTCCGCGTGCCTTTTTGAAGGCTCGCTGTGCCTTTTGTTTAGCCCTTTTGCGACCGAAACGCGTACGTGGTTGGCTTTTCTTTATTTATCAAGAAAATGGTGTATGAAAAAGTGAAAGTTATATAAGCTTATGATTTTGCTTTGTTTTAAAAATGAAACGATGTTGGTTCCATATGCTTGAATTGAATATTACACTTTTAGTTCTATATGTATTTTATTGCTTAAAAAGGAACAAAACAAAAAGAAACTACAATTCCAAAATGATTTGAGGAAAAAAAAACAACAATAAAAAATGATGATGATAAAAAATTGAATAGGTCTGCCAGAAAAATGCTTCTATGAATTAAAAAAATTAAGAATAATTACAAAATTAACATACACTGCGTGACATTGAAAATGGAACACCAAGAAATAGTGGCCAGAAAATTATGCAAATTTCAGGGTAGACGCGCCTAACCGAGTTATGCAAATGATGTAAAATGCGCAGCTCTCGTGCGCACATGGAGTAAGATATAAGGGAAGGAACTTGCAGAAAGGACAGTATTTGTGTCGTTATTTCTTCAAGGAAAATAATTGTATAAATGTTGTTCTTGTTTCAAAAGACACGTGTAATAACAGAGAATGCCAGGTCATCATAAACGGAGGCAGTTCAAGCAGACAGACGCTTTTACGAGGGGCATGGTGATCGGACTGAAAAGGGCAGGTTGATCCATACGTCAAATCGCAGTTGATACACACCTTGGTGCGTCCACGGTGCACCGACTGTGGAGAAGATGGTTGGAACAAGGAAATGTGGCAATTTATAGGAATGTCGGTGCAACCAGAGTGACGTCAGCACGTGTGGATCGGCGTATCCTTCGACAAGCAGTGGCGGCCCCACAAGCCACTTGTACCGCCGTCCTGCAACATGTGCAAGACACCCTAGATCATTCCATCTCGACCAGAACCATTTCCCGTCGATTGGTTGCTAATGGCTTGCACTCATGCCGTCCGCTAAGAAGACTGCCATTGACCCCACCGAATAGGCGCCAACGTTTGGAATGGTGCCGGGCTAGATCGACGTGGATGACGGAATGGCACAGGGTCGTGTTCTCAGATAAGTCGCGTTTCTGCTTGTCCAGTGATAGTCGCCGTGTAAGCGTGTGCGTCGACGTGGAGAAAGGTCCAATCCGGCAGCAACACCGTGCGACAACGTGGAATCATGATTTGGGGCGCAATCGCGTATGATTCCAGGTCACCTTTACTTCGTATTCAGGGCACTATGACGGCCCAACGATACGTTGATGATGTGCTGCGACCGGTGACACTCCCCTACCTTCAGGGGGTACCCAATGCCCTTTATCAGCAGGATAACGCCCGACCGCACACTGCTCGCATTAGCCAACATGCTCTGCAAGATGTACAGATGCTTCCCTGGCCACCGTACTCTCCTGATCTCTCACCAATCGAGCACGTCTGGGACATCATTGGACGCCGTTTGCATGCCTTGCCACAGCCGCGTTCAGAAGACGAACTGTGGCAAATGGTTGAGAGGGAATGGAGAGCCATCCCTCAGGACGCCATCCGTACTCTGATTGCCTCTCTACCTAGACGTGTTGCTGCGTGCATCGCCGTCCGCGGTGGTCCTACTTGCTACTAAGCCGACGCCGTTCTCGCTCTGTATTATGACTATCATTTTGAAATAAAGATCACTTATTGTTCGTCCCTGTCTTTCTCTGTCTGCCGAATTTCATCACTTTCTGGCCACTATTTCTTGGTGTTCCATTTACAATGTCACGCAGTGTATAAACTTCAAACATCCTCCCCCCTTGATATTACAATATCAACATTTGATAATGACAGGAGTAGAAAGAAAATAAAATCAGTAAACAAAGATTCAAGTCTAGGTAGTAGGACAGTCAAGTGGAAGAGGACAAACTTTGGCCACAGCTCTTCTGAGGTCTACATCCGCCGTCTTGACTGAAACCACACGTACCAACCCATCTTCTCCCGGATACACCTGATTGATCCGTCCCATTCTCCAATTGAGAAGAGCATGGTTGTCCTATTTTAACAAAACCAATGTTCCAATCTTGATGTTGTCCACTGGTTTCAACCATTTTGGTCTGTTCTGTAGTCTGGAAAAATACTCACATGACAATCTTTTCCAAAAGTCTGTCTTGATCTGTTCAACCAATTGCCATCTTCCTTTAAGACTGGAACCGCTTTCTATAACTAGGGATGGGACTGCAGTCAGTGGCATTCCAATGAGGAAATGTCCTGCCGTCAACGCAGTCAAGTCTTCAGGGTCATCTGTTAGAGGGCACAATGGTCTTGAATTTATACATGCCTCTATTTGGGTTAGCACAGTTGTTAATTCTTCAAATGTTAATTTAGTTTTACTCACGATTCTACGTAGATGATATTTTACAGATTTTATTTCTGCCTCCCAGAGTCCTCCGAAATGAGGTGAGTAAGGAGGTATAAAATTCCATTTGATCTCTTCTGAAGAAGCAAAGTCATGAATGTTTGAATTGAATAACTTTCTTAAGTCTTTGTAAGCTCCGACAAAATTAGTTTCATTATCAGTGTTTTATTTCTGCCGGTCGACCTCTACGGGCAATAAATCTCCAAAGAGCAGCCAGTAAGGCCACTGTTGTTAAGTTGGTAACGAGTTCTATGTGTATGGCTTTAGAGAACATGCAGATAAATAATGCAATATAAGCCTTATCACATTTTGCATTTATCAAATTCGGTGTTTTCACAATCACTGGTCCAGCAAAATCAATTCCTGTTTTAGTGAATGGTCTTGTCCAATTGATTCGTGATGTCGGCAAATTGCCCATCAGTTGTTGTACAGGCTTTGTTCTAAATCTAGCACATTTAATGCATTTAAACAGAATTTGTTTTGCTAGACATCGTCCGGATGGTATCAAATAGTTTTCTCTGATGGCTGATAGAGTTAATTGCACACCTGCATGTAATAGTCTATCATGGTAATGTCTTATTACTAATTGAGTAATATAATGTGCCGTAGGTAAAATAATGGGATGTTTTTGATCAAAACTCAAAAAGGCATTATTTAATCGTCCACCCACTCTGAGTAATCCACCTTTATCAAGAAAAGGATTCAAATTTTATTAAGGGACTTTTTCCACTCAAAGGTTGTAAGGCCTCTAATTGTCTCAAATCTATGTAGTAATCCTCATGTTGAGCACATCGAATAATTCTGTTGAAAGAGGTCTCAATTTCTTCAAGTGATAATGCTTCGGATTTTTCTTTTTGAGAGGTTTTCGACAATTATAGAAGAAACGGAAAATCCATCCTGTTATCCTTTTTAATTTGCTCAATGATGAATATCTTGTTATGAATGAATAAGATATGTTCCTTTTGACAAAAAGGTTGGTCTTAATTCTTTGTTCACTTAAGCATTGCTCATTTATCACTGGTATAGAGTGGTTATAGGATTGTGATGTTGTTTTCAACCATGGTGGACCTTGCCATCATAACTCAAGATCGAGCAATTGATCCAATGATATTCCCCTGGATGCAAAATCAGCGGGATTGTACTCTCCTTTGACGTGCATCCAGCGACAGGGTAATAGCTCTTGTATATCCTTTACCCGATTAGAAATATAGGGGTTCCATCTGCTATGCTCTGAAGCCAACCAACTCAGCACTATGGTGGAATCTGACCACAATGTAACCTTGTTTATATTCAACGACATGGCCCTACAAACGAGTTTAGTCAGCTGAGCTAGCAATAGCGATGCACACATTTCCATGCGTGGAATTGTAGTGGTTTTTAAAGTAGCTACTCGGGTTTTCGCTGCCAATAGATATACATCATGTTTTGAGGAAGAATGGATTATCTTGATATAAACCATTGCAGTATATGCCCTTAAGTGAGGCATCAGCAAATCCATGTATCTCATAAGTTGTAAGCTCATAAAGTCTTATCCATCGAGGTATCTGTACCTGGTGTAGTGATGCTAGATCATTTGTAATGCCTTCCACGATTCTTGTAATCCAACTGGAATAGGCTCATCCCATGTTAGTTTTGCAGCCCATAATGTCTGTGTTTAATTTAGTTCGAATATTTATGTTTATAGTTAAAGGTTTAATATAATTTTTCTATGATTCTGTAAATATTCAGTGAATTTATCATCATCACCTTTTTGTTGTTTACATTTGTTATATGAAAAATAAAGTAGGTAAAAGAACGAGATGGTTGCCCTCATGTTTTTACTGATCTAATGTATTAATAATCTAAGGTTTATGATGTAAAAGAAAATTATACATTAGCAGAAGGATTATACATTGGTCAACTCGAGCCCGATTGAACATAAGTAAAACCCAAGTAAAAATTAAAAAAAAAAGGCAACTCATAAGTTTTTTGTAGCCATATATTGCAACTAAAGGTATTTGGGAAAAGATTTAATAGCAATTATGGAAGTAGAAACTTTAATTAAAAAATTAAAAAGGATAAAAAAAACTATAAAAGGCATAGAGGAAAATATCGAATCCATTGTGTCTATGGTAGATGTTAATGCAACGAAATGCAAACTAGATTATGCAAATAATGATTTGATGAAAATGAGTGATATTTTCTTGCAGTAACTTGAGGATGATGATTTGAATGACGAAGTGGAAAATTGCATAGATAAGTGTATAAGATTAAAGTGTGAATTGGATTTAAAGCATAATAGGCAAGAAACATCTGAAAAAAAAAAGTTAATTTACATGTTAAAATGCCTAAACTTGAGTTGCCAACTTTCAATGGTAGATTAGAATCATGGCTTTCATTTAAGGATCTATTTTTTTCTGCAATCGGTTCTAACTCACAAATACCTGATATTGAAAAGTTACAATATTTGAAAGGCCAACTGAGAGGCGAAGCCCTAAGACTGGTCAACGCATTTCCAATTACAGCCGATAATTATGTTAAGGTTTGGCAAACTTTATTAACAAGATATGATAACCCAAAGGATCTAATTTTCACCCAAATAGATAATGCATTAAGATTACCAAAATTAGCCGATGACAACCATAAGTCAAAGTTTAAACTTCTAGATAGCTGCAACGAAATAGTAAGAACAGTGAAGGTATTAGGTTACCAAATCGATAGTTTATCTGAGGTATTTTCGTCAAGATCATACAAGATAAGCTTGATAAAACCACAAGAAAACAATGGGAATTGCAGAACAACCCAAGAGTTGTGCCTTCAATTAAGGATTTAATGGAATTTTTAGAAATTCACACAAAAAGCTTGCAGAATTTGCCAAATAAAGATTCAAATGTGGAGAAACATTCAATGAAAAAGGAATTACAAAAGGTGAATGCTTATAATTCATATATAATAAAATGTCTTAAATGTGAAGGTGCTCATGCTCTTTCAAGCTGTAATTTATTTTCTAAATTACCTGAGTCAGAGAGAGTGAATTTTGTTATTTCGGCTAAATTGTGTTTCAGATGTTTAAAGCCAAACCATTTAGCAAAGAATTGTTATTGCAAAAACATTTGTCAAATTTGCAAGAAAAGACACCACACTTTGATTCACCAAGAAACCAAGGCTCAAGAAGTTGATGAAGGGAAATTTGAGTGCGGAAAAGACATCAAAAATACAACTTGTCTTTAAGTAATGAGAAATATTTTTCAAATGTTATGCTTACAACCGCTAGGATTAAAATCAAGGATAACAATGGTGTGCCTCAGACATGTAGAGCCTTGATAGACTCAGGGTCTCAGGCGAACTTTATATCAGGACAATGTAGAAAAAGACTAGGACTTCATTATGTTACCGTACACTCGCAGATATCGGGAATTTCGGGACATTTTGCGAGTCACTCTTATGGACTTGTGGAGTTTGAATTTACGCCACATTTCAAATCCGATGAACTTTTTAAGGTGAACGCCTTGGTGTTAGATAAGTTGACAAATAATTTGCCAACTCTTACATGTCCAAGGTCAAACTTGGCGCATCTCAAAACCATGCCTCTGGCTGATCCAGATTATAATATTTCTGCTCCCATCGACATATTAATTGGTGCTGAGTTAGCTATGACCCTGTTCACTGGCGAGTCCGTTATCGGCGATGAAGAACAACTAACTGCTACTTCTTCTAAATTAGGATGGCTCCTTTCTGGAAGAGTTTCCTCTAAGGGTAGTAGGAGAAGTGTTAGGAATATCATTCGGTCACATCATGCATGCCTGGAAACCCAAAATATAGTCGAAAAATTTTGGAAATTGGAGTCCATTCCTGATGTGACTTCTATATCTAAGGATGAAAATGAAGCTGAAATCCATTTTGTGGAAACACATGGAAGGGATTCCACAGGCAGATATGTTGTACAACTGCCATTTCGGAATGACTGCCATTTAGGAGATTCAAGATCCAATGCGATCAAAAGACTTTGTTCTTTGGAAAGATCTTTGATTCCACGACCTGAAGTTTATGACCAATATAGAAGCTTCATTAAGGAATATCTTGAATTGGGACATATGAGCTTAGTACCAAAGGAAGATATCATTAAGGGAAGGTACTATCTGCCTCATCATCCTGTAATAAAGGAAAAAAGTTGCACCACCAAATTACGAGTAGTATTTGACGCATCAGCAAAGACTGATTCAGGTTTTTCCTTGAATGATGCTTTAATTCCAGGGCCCAAAATTCAACAGGATTTGTTTCACATCATTCTGAGATTCAGAATTCATCCTGTTGCTATAAATGCTGATATCGCCAAGATGTATAGGCAAATTAGAATATCACAATACGACTCAGAATTCTAAAGAATTGTATGGCGAAATGATCCTAATGATAAAATAAGGGACTATCGGCTAGAAACTGTCACTTACGGGACTAGTTGTGCACCATTTTTGGCCACTCGTATCATCAAACAGTTGGCTTTGGATGAGCAGAGTAAGTTTCCAAGGGCTAGCAAAATAGCATTGACAGATTTTTATGTTGATGATCTAGTAACTGGAACCTTTTCAGTAGATGAAGGCAAGAATTTGGTTAAAGAACTCTATGGTTTACTAAGTGCAGGAGGCTTCGAACTTCGTAAGTGGACCTCCAATGTTCCTGATGTTCTGTCACTTTTATCAAATCATTTAAGATCCACCAACACAAATATTGAGTTTGAGGATTCCAAGGAATTTGTCAACGTTTTAGGCCTTCAATGGCAACCAAGAACTGATGGTTTCACATTTAAGGGAGTAGCTCTGCCACTGAACTCTATTACAAAACGAGGAATACTATCACAGGTTACTAAAATATTTGATCCACTGGGTTTGATCTCACCATTTACGACCACTATTAAACTGATTTTGCAAGAACTTTGGAAGACTGGTTTGGAATGGGATGACCCAATTCCAGAGGAACTAAGAAGGAAGCTGACTTTGATAAACCAGGATCTTTCATCGTTAGAGCACATTCAGATCCCAAGATGCGTGGTAACAGGTAAATTTATGAAGGTAGAATTTCATGGGTTTTGTGATGCATCACAGAAGGCATATGCTGCATCTCTGTATCTAAAGGTGATCCTCTCAAACACAAGCGCTAAGACATTTCTCTTAGTGGCAAAAACAAGAGTCGCACCCATGAAGGTAGTTTCACTTCCAAAGTTAGAATTATGTTCTGCTCTACTCTTGGTAAGATTAGTGAAAACTGTATATGATAACCTTCCTCTTACCAACAATGAAATTTATTTATGGTCTGATTCCACTATAGCCTTATGCTGGATCAATTCCGAGCCGTGCCGATGGAAGACATTTGTGGCAAATCGAGTTGCTGAGATACACCGGCTTGTCTCCGGTGTTTGGTGCCATGTTGATGGAAGGCAGAATCCAGCAGACTGTGCATCACGTGGAATATTTCCATCCGACTTAGTAGAACATCCACTATGGTGGAATGGGCCACCATGGCTAATTGAACCTGCTCTTGAAATTAAGAAATTCATTAATAGCTCCAAGGAAGAATTTAAGGAAGAAGAAAAAATCAAGACGTATTTTGGTACAATTGAGTGTGAAATTCCATCCATTGTGATAAACTGCTCATCATTAACCAAACTGAAATGTATCATAGCTTGGTGCTTAAGATTTGTTAACAACAGTCGAATGCCTTCACATTCAAGGAACAGGGAGCCCTTAACATTAAGAGAGTTGAATGATGCCCTGTTGACAGTTGTTAAGTGTGTTGAATCTATTGAATTTTCCAAAGAAAAGCATTGCCTGTTAAGCAACAAGCCAATCCCGAATAAGAGTAGAATATACAATCTATGTCCCTTTTTGGATTCAAGAGGAATCATTAGAGTTGGCGGACGATTAAAAAATGTAAATGTTTATGGTGATCGAATTAATCAAATTTTACTTCCAAAAGATCACATCATCTTACCACTCTTATTGTAAACAATGTTCATGTCAATAATCTTCACTCATCAACTCAAGCTACGCTTGCAGCAATAAGAAATATATTCTGGATACCTTCTGGAAGAAATGTTGTACGGAAAATTTTAAGAACATGCATGAAATGTGCTAGATTTCGTAAAGAAGCTCCTTTTCAATTAATGGGAAATCTACCTTTTGCAAGGATCAACAGATCAAGGCCGTTTTGGTAACTGGAATAGATTTTGCAGGACCTTTTCTGATTAAACGGAACATGGGACGTACAACTTCAACCATGAATGCTTACGTTGCCTTGTTCATATGTTTCAGCACTCGGGCCATTCATCTAGAATTAATCAGTAGTCTGACCACAGATGCTCTCATATCCACAATAAGAAGGTTCATTGCTCGAAGAGGTAAACCAGCAACAATTCATAGTGACAACGCCACTAATTTTGTTGGTGCGCATAAGATTATTGGGAAACTATGTCACAATGCCAGTAAGGTTCTTACGAATTCAGAGGGAATTCAGTGGAAATTTATACCACCATCAGCTCCACATTTTGGTGGACTTTGGGAAGCCGGAGTTAAGTCCATGAAATATCATCTTAGAAGAACAATGGGCTGTGCTTTGCTAAATTTTGAAGAACTAACAACATTGTTAGCAAAAATTGAAGCTTGCCTGAATTCGCGACCTCTTTGTCCTCTTTCTGAGGACCCTGAAGATCTACAGGCATTGACTCCTGGTCACTTCTTAATAGGTGGTTCTTTAACAGCGCTTCCCGATGAAGATGACATCATAGCAATGAGTTTGCCAAATAGATGGCAATTAATTCAAAAATCAATGAATCATTTTTTGGACAAGATGGTCCCAAGAATATGTGTCACAACTTCAACAAAGATCCAAATGGTGTAAGCCCCAACCCAACATTAAGGAAGGATCCCTGGTGTTGATAAAGAATGAACAACAGCCTCCACTAGCATGGAAGATTGGAAGAATTTCAAAGGTGTTTCCAGGAGATGACGCTAGAATCAGAGTGGTAGAAGTCAAGACTGCTAATGGGACTTACAGAAGACCTATTGTAAAATTATGTTTGTTACCTATATAATGCTTTTTGATGGTCCCCCATCAAGTTGGTGGCGGGAGAATGTTTAATTTAGTTAGAATATTTATGATTATAGTTAAAGGTTTAATATAATTTTTCTATGATTCTGTAAATATTCAGTGAATTTATCATCATCACCTTTTTTGTTGTTTACATTTGTTATATGAAAAATAAAGTAGGTAAAAGAACGAGATGGTTGCCCTCATGTTTTTACTGATCTAATGTATTAATAATCTAAGGTTTATGATGTAAAAGAAAATTATACATTAGCAGAAGGATTATACAGTCTGAATCATCAACTTGATTTTAAGCATCACCAGCGCAAACCAACCAAGGAGGTCATATATTTTTGCCATTTGTGATAAGATATTTCGCTTTGTTGGGGCATTCTTGATTATTTCAAATTTCCTCAATCCTATTTCATCATTCTTCGGGTTCCAATTAATGCCCAATAAATTTATTCCCAATGTATTCTCACTGTCAACATTAGCATAGAAAGTTGATTTGTCTGTTTCTTTAAGTGTGTCCAATACTGTAGGTTTATTGGAAGATCATTTGTCTTAATTTAAAACCGCCTGCTTGCAACAATTCGTCTAATTCGCTTATAAGTTTGCGCCCATTTTCTACAGTTTCACAACCAGTCAACAAGTCATCTACATAAAAATATGATTTAAGAATGGCTTCTGCCGTTGGAAACCTAATTTGTTCATCATGAGCCAGTTGTTTCAATACCCTGATGGCCAAGAATGGTTCACAAGATGTTCCGTATGTCAAAGTTTTAAGTTCATACTCTTTTAAACCTTGACCTGATTCATCTCTCCAAATTATTCGTTGATATGGAGTATTTTCTGGGTGAACTAAAATCTGCCTGCACATCTTGGTGATGTCTGCAGATATAGCGATAGGGGGTGAGATCGGAATCTTATTAACAAAGGGAAAATGTCCTTTTGAAGCTTGGGTCCTGTATTTAAAACATCATTTAAGGAATAACCCGTTGTTGTTTTTGAAGAAGCGTTGAATACAACTCGCAATTTTGTGGTAGAGCTTTTTTCTTTGATTATAGGATGATGAGGAAGTTAAAATGCTTTATGATCACATTTCCGTTTTCCTTCACCTCATTCATGTGGCCTAAATCCAGGTATTCTTGCATGGTCATTCTTGTAGGTCTGATACACCTGGGGCTTTTGTTTCAAGATTTGCTCCATTCTCAAAAACAGTTAATGGCTTGAGGTTTTGATTCTCCAAGCATACTGGGGTCCTTAAAGAGCAATCTTACAATGTATCTACCAGATGTTTCTCTCTCATTAGTTGTCTTAAAATGAATTTCATTGAAATCATCTTCAAACGGAATATCCATAAGGAAAATTATGATTCCCATTTATTGAGAGTACAATTGAATGTGTGCAGTTTTTTGATAGTTGCTGGATTTCTTTTGAAATATTTTAATTTCTCCAAAGAGCAACCATCCCAATAGTGTTTTGATTGGCTTTGGTTGACCTTCATGTCCATATTTGATGGCTCCCTTGAATAGAGAAAAGGCGATATCTGCGCCTAGCAATATGTCAATTGGTGCAGTATATTGATATTGTGGATCGGATAGTTGCAGGCCTTGTAAATGATGAAATTGATGTTCTTCCAATTTTAAATATGGCATATAACTTGTCACCTTATCCACCACAAGAGCATTTGTTTTAAAAACTTTGGATGGGTTGAAATGGGATGTGAAATTGAGATTTATTACTCTATCGGGTCTGTCCAAAATCTGTCCTATTCCGGCTAATTCTACTCTTGTCCTAGAAGGTTCCAAATTCAGTTTCTTTAAACAGTGCCGAATTATTAGTGTGGCTTGACTTGCTGTATCTATTAATGTTCTACAAGGCTGATATTTACCTTGTTGATTCAATACCATAATTGTTGCGGTAGACAAGAGTACAAACGAGTCCTCTTGGTTATACATCAAACAGGTGGTGTTATGAATGGAGGTCATGCCCAAAGCATCATTGTCTTCCTTTACATTTTACTCATCTTGGTTTTTATCTGGTTCTTAAATTTCTGGAAATCCTATTGTATGTTCTTTAAACTGATGAATGGCGGCATCAATGTGTTAGGTTTTCCTTGATATTTTCTACACTTGAATTCTGACTTACACTGATTTACCAAATGATTGTTCCTTAAACAATTGAAACATGATTTGAGTTGTTTAACTTTTCTCCTTCTCTCTAAAGGCTCCATGCCTAAAAAGGTTGGGCATTGATAGATTCCATGCTCCTGTTGACATCGAAAACAATTGGCCTTTGTTAGATTGTGTACTTGCAATTTGATGAAGCGTTTAATTAGGGGCAATCTCTTTTCAGTGCCTTTGCATGGTTTTCTAAAAAATTTCAATATTTCTGAACTGGAGGGTATGTGATTACCGTCAATTGTCATGTTCCAGCTGCGCTTTGTTTTGTCTAGTTTATCACTCAGGATTTTCCCAATTATGATATTACTAAGTTCATCTACTTATAACCAAGTGTTTTTCTAGAGATCTAATGATTTCAGATGAATTATCTACCAAAAATAGAATTTGTGTGGATGATTCTATTGTTAGCTTAGATCTATTATTCTTTGTATTAGGTTAAATATTAAATATTTTTAATTGTTATATCATTTTTCCAACAAATCCCAAGCCAAAACAAAATTATTTTCTGTTATTGGTATGTGATTAACAAGCACTAAAGCCTTTCCTTTCAGACAAGTCTTTAAATACTGTAATTTAACTATATTTGTTAATTGACTGTTATCAATAATAGTAGTTTTAAAAATATTAGAAAACGAAATCCAATTTTCTATTTTTCCATCAAAAATTGGTAGTTCTATTTTAGGCAAATTAGCATAATTCTTATTAACTGCATAGTTACTTTGATTAAAATTTGCATCATTGAGAAAAGGTTGAGTTGTTGCTGGTTGGTTTGTAACTCTAAACGGAGTCCAACAACAAATTATTTTTCGTAAAATCAACTTTTATTTACATTTATCTAATAAAAATTATCAGAAGGGGTTAAATTGTTGCATACATGTTGACGTTCTTTTGTTTATGTCTGTCGTGGTCAAATAACATTTTAATATTATACAATTTTAAAATATATGTGTTCGATATATTATATATAAATATTTACATTTTACATGATTTATGATTTATATTTAGAATGATATATAATTATTTTATTTTATATATATATATATAATTATAAACATGTTTAAAATAGTCAAAATGAAGAGTACGACTACATTACTCTCCTCCCAGTAACTAATTTGCGTATATTTACAGCTGCTCAGCTACTTGGATGTACATCAATATTTACTTATTAAATAGGTTATAGTCTATTAGTCTTGAAATCTAACAGGAAGTTGAATGATTCTTCCAGAACGAGATGTCTTGATATCAGAGGGTACTTGAGTCCGTTCTGAAATATTTGGTCTTGTCACAACTGGCTGTGTCGTAACAAAATTGTCTGATTTAAAATCTCCTAATAAATAAGCTGGCTTCATTCTATCAATAGAAACTGTCATGTCTCTTCCTTTTACACAAATTGTAAAGTATTTTTCAGTTCTAGTCAGAACTGGAAAGGGTCCATTATATGGTGGTTCTAGAGATTTCTTTACCTTATCAACACGAAGGAAAATATGCGAGCACGATGACAAATCCTTGGGCACAAATATCTTATATGAAGATTTGACCTTATTTTGTCTTGGTCCCATAGATTCCATTTGCTTTTGGAGTTTATTTGCAAAAGTCTCTGATGATGGCAGGATCTTAGTTTCACAGAAGAATTCTCCTGGAAGACGGATATTTTTTCCATAAACCATTTTAGCAATTGTGAGGTTCGTGTCTTCCTGTAACGCAGTGCGTAATCCAAGAAGAACAGTTGGAAGCGTTTCACTCCAGGCTACATTATCATGAGTTCTCAGTGCTGCTTTTATTGTTCTATGAAGACGCTCCACTTTACCATTGCACTGTGGGTGGTAAGCTGTAGTATGCTGTAATTTAAATCCACAGAGTCTTGACAGGCATTTAAATGTTTCAGAGGTGAATTGTGCTGCTCGATCTGAAATCAGTCTGTGTGGGGTACCAAATCGTGAAATCCAATTTTCATAGAAAGCCCTCGCTACTCTCTCAGCTGAAATATTTTCCAAAGGGACAACTTCCATCCAATTTGAAAATCTGTCTATACAAGTTAGACAATAAGTATTGCCATTAGATGGAGGTAGAGGACCTACAAGATCAATATGTACCTCGGTAAATCTTTCCATAGGGTCTTGGAATTCTTCAATATTTGACTTAGTATGTCGTGTAACCTTATTTTTTTTGACATGGGATGCAACATCGAGACCATTGCTGAACGTCCTTTTTTTATGCTTGTCCAAATAAATTTTGATGACATTTGCTTAACAGTAGATCTGATACCTGGATGGGATAAGCCATGAATTTGTTGAAACATCCTAAATCTAAAAGATTCTGGAATATAAGGCCTAATATGATTTGTAGATGTGTCACACCACAAGTATTTCCCAGATGAAAGAGGATATTGCTTGAAATTCAATGATTTTGATGTACTTTTTAAGTTCCTAAGCTCCTCATCATTTCTTTGTCTTTCTGCAATTTCATCATAATCAAGCAAGGTTAATTCTTTAATTCTTGAAAGAGCATCAGAAACAATATTGTCTTGTCCTTTAATATGCCGAATATCAGTTGAAAATTGTGATATAAACTGCAATTGTCTTGGAGTTGCTTTTTCAGATTTCTGCACGAAAGCATATATTAATGGCTTATGACCTGTGAAAATCACAAACTCTCTTCCTTCTAACAAATATTTGAAATGTTTAATTGAGAGATAAATTGAAAGAAGTTCTCTATCATAGGTGTTGTAATTCTTTTGTGTATTATTTAATTAAAAAAAAAAATGCGACTGGTCTCCACATTCCATTTTCCTTTTGTTGAATTATCCCTCCAATTGCTGAATCCGATGCGTCTGCACTTAGTGACAGGGGTAGTTCAGGATGGGAAAAGGTTAATAAGGTTGCATTTATTAAACTTTGTTTACACCTTTCAAATTGAATCTGAGCTTCCTTTGTCCAATGGATTTTACGCTTATCTTTTTTCCTTGCACCTCTAAGGTATTCATGTAAAATTGCTTGAGTTTGGGCCGCATCTTTTAAATATCTTCTATAAAAATTGATCATGCCTAGAAAAGTTCGAAGGTCATGAACAGTTTCAGGTAACTTGTAGTCAACAATTGCTTGTACTTTATCAGGCAAAGGTCTTGAACCTTCTGGTGTGTAACAAGATATCCTAGAAAATTCAATTCAGTTACACCAAATATAGATTTCGAAACGTTTATTTTGAGACCATATTTATTTAGTCTTTCAAAAATAATTTTGAGATGTCTAGAATGTTCTAACTCACTAGCCGATGCAATTAATATATCATCTAAATAGGGAAAGACAAAATCTAAGCCCCATAAAACATCATGTATAAATCGTTGGAAAGATGATGGTGCATTTTTAAGGCCAAAATTCATTACATTATATTCATAAAGTCCAAATAGTATAATCACAGCTGTTTTGCATTTATCTGTTTCCTCGATTGGTATCTGAAAATAGGCTTTCAGCAAATCAATTTTGGAAAATATCTTGGCGTCTTTTAAAATATGATGGAAATCTTCAATGCGTGGTATAGGATATCTGTCTGTGACAGTTTTAGCATTAAGTTGTCTATAGTCACCACTTAATCGGAAAGAACCATCTTTCTTGGCAACCATATGTAATGGACTAGCCCAATGAGATTTTGATGGTCGTATGATATCATTTTCCAACATAAATTTAAATTCCTGCTTAGCAATCGCAAGTCGCTTGGAATCAAGCTGTCTTGCTTTTGAGTGTACAGGAGGTCCTTCAGTTATTATGAAATGTTTTACATCATGTTCTGGTTTAGTCGGAAATAATGCAGGTTTGGTTATATTAGGGTAATTAGATAATAATTTTGAAAAATTTACATAATTGCAAAGTGTCACTATATTATTATTTTCTGTAATAGATGTTATAACTCCATTTATTGCTAAATTGGTAATACCGTCAATTAATTTTCTTTAATTTATATCGATAAGTAAGTTAAATTTGTTTAGAAAATCAGCTCCTAAGATGCCTTTGTTCACCTTGGCTACCACAAATGGCCATTGAAATTCCCGGCGTAACCCTAGATCCAAGGTTAAAATTTTGACACCATAGGTTTCAATTTCTGAACCATTCGCAGCATAGAGCTTGTAGTCGCTTTTACGTTTTTCATTTTTATTAGGAGGTACAATGCTGACATCAGCTCCACTGTCGATTAAAAACTGTAGGCCAGAATTTTTATCTTTTATAAATAGACGATATTTGCAGCAACTATTTAAATTATCTGCTGTAGAATGTGCTGCGTCTTCTACGGCAGCATGGAGTTTTCCTGATTATTCGTCTTATTTATTACCCACTTGCAAGGAGGCTTGCATTTTTCAGGAATACAACAAGCTCCAAATCGAAAGTGGTAATAACAAAAGCTGCCATTTGGATCGTATTTTCTACGGATTCGGCTACTGGATCTAGATCGTTGGCGTTGAGTTCTAAATGATGGCCTTGATCTTGACAGGTTAATTTCAGCTACTTGTTTTTCAAGTGAAGATATTTTTTCTAACAGGTTGTCCATAACATTATGAGAGGTTTGTGAAGAACTAGCCCCACAGACATCAGGAGAAAAAGTCATGTCCATAATCTTATCCGCCATAGATGCTAATTTTGTCACATCTTCATCACTTACAAGCAATATGTTTCTCATTGAGTCAGGTAATTTCTCTAGCCATAAGGTCTTAATTAAATTAGAAGATATATCACTAGTGGCTAAAGATCTCAATTTTTGTAACAATTGACTTAGCTTCATATTTCCAAGTTCTATTCCTGAGATAAGTTTTTTAATTCGAACACTTTCACTATCTTTAAATATATTTAAAAGGCGTGTTTTTGATTCAGTGTATTTAAATTTACTATCGAGAGTAATTATATCCCAACCATTTTCAATGTATTTTGGCTCAAGTTGTGCAATTAAGTAATTAAACTTTGTTTCTTCGGATGTTATCGCATTTATGTTAAATTGAGCTTCAACTTGATAAAGCCAAATTTCAGGTTTATCTGTCCAAAATGGAGGTATTTTAATGCTTACCTTGCAGGCTTCATGGTAGGGTTCCGATCCGCCGCCGCTCGTTAACTCCTTCTCGGTCGCCATCTTGAATTTTTAATAATAATGTTTGTTCTTCTTGATTTAATTGTTCTTTTTAATTCCGGCTCACCAATTGTTGCTGGTTGGTTTGTAACTCTAAACGGAGTCCAACAACAAATTATATTTCGTAAAATCAACTTTTAATTACATTTATCTAATACAAATTATCAGAAGGGGTTAAATTGTTTCATACATGTTGACGTTCTTTTGTTTATGTCTGTCGTGGTCAAATATCATTTTAATATTATACAATTTTAAAATATATGTGTTCGATATATTATATATAAATATTTACATTTTACATTATTTATGATTTATATTTAGAATGATATATAATTATTTTATTTTTTTTAATATATATATAGCTCACCTGGGGCGCGCGACCTGCTGCGTGCTTCACTGCAAAACACCTCGAAGAAGATGGAAGATTGATCCATCGAAATATCGGTAAATAAATAATCTTATTTAAATCCAAAATAAGCCTTATTTTTAAAATATATATATATATATAATTATAAACATGTTTAAAATAGTCAAAATGAAGAGTACGACTACAGAGTAAACCGATGAATTTTCACCTCTAGTTTACAATATTTATCGCTTACTTCCTCTATTTGTAATAAAAGTTCGTCTGTATCTTTTGTCCCCATAAAATATTCATATGCTTGTTCCAACTGCTGTTTAATCTTCTCGATCTTTTTTAATATTGTCAAGAAGCTAAGCGGCTCCAATCACGAGAGGCCCCATGGGACGTCTGTCAATCATCGCTGGACACCGGGTGTGAGGGGTTCTGGGGAATCTGGCCGGCGGGGGGGAGCTGAGGTCCCTCATTAGGATTAACTCTGTCTTGGGGTAAGTCGTATTGACTCTCTCTCTCTCCCTATAAATACCCCTTATAATAAATTAATTATCCCCAAACTTGCCCTTGCTTTATTTATCTCCGCGACATATTTTGGCGGAGACGCTGGGTAGCGTGACGGAACTTCGAAGAAGTCGACGTCTACAGGGACGTGAACCAATTCTTCAACCTTTGCCACAACGAATAGAAATGGAAGACGACCACAGACCTACTGTTAGCGGATCCTACCTCCCTTGTCAGCGCCAACGAGATCCTTCTACCTTTTCTGGAGATGGAAATATAAACCCTGGACAGTGGTTGAAAGAGTACGAGAGAGTGTCGAAGTACAACAGATGGGACGAGACCATGAAGCTTGCCAACGTCGTATTTTACTTGAACGGAACTGCTGGAAGGTGGTTTGATAATAACGAAGAATCACTCAACTCGTGGAGAAGCTTTGAAGACGCATTCCGCGGTGTGTTCGGACTGCAAGAGGATTCTGCTCGACGCGCCGAGGAAGTTCTGAAGTCAAGAGCACAGAAAGCCGAGGAATCCAGCGAGTCATACATCCAGGAGATTCTTAGTCTCTGCCACCAGGTGAACCCTCGCATGGAAGAAGGTGAGATAGTTGCTCACATTATAAAGGGAATTTCGGAGGACACATACCAGGTATTGGTGGCGAAAGACATACAGACGGTAGATGAGATCATGAAGTTCTGCCGTCATCTGACAACCGTCAAGCAGCGCCGGATCGGCCGTACGAAATTCGCCAGGTTGTCAAACGTAATGCCCATTTCGTGTGTTGACGACTCAGACGACTTGGCCGGCTTAATTCGCCGCATCGTTAGAGAAGAGATACAAAAGGTTTTCTCAGCACCTGAAGTGATCAATCCGCTCCGAGAGGTGAACGCCCTGGAACAGACTGTGAGGGAAGAGGTCAGCCGTGCTCTACAACCTACCATACCACAAGTCAACGTGGTACAACAACAACCACGAACGCCCTTTTATAATATCGACCGACCAACCCAACCCAGGAAAACGGAACATTGGAGAACCTACGACGACAAACCTATCTGCTTCCACTGCGGACGACCCGGACATGTCGTCCGTTATTGTAGGGAACGACGGCAGGTCTTCGCTGAAGCCAGGTCAAGGAATGGCGGAGAAGGAAGAAATGTTGGATTTTCGAGTCGACCCCCGAGATATGACGCCGACGACGACTATGTAACGCCCCAAACCTCGACGTACTTCTACCGGAGCTCTTCCCCACATCCAAACCGCGCAAGGTCGCCAGCCCGAAGACAATCCCAGTCGCCAGCCCGTCGTTTTAGCCGTTCTCCCATGCCTCAGAATGTGAAAAACTAAGTGGAGCGGCTTCTAACGGGGGTGAGGTCGCCATTGAGGAAAATCCTCCAGGGTATATCGCCGCTAAATTAAAAGAAAATTTTGTTATGGTCGAAATAAATGGACGCAAAATTAAAGCATTGGTGGATTCAGGAGCCGACTTTTCTGTTATTTCAGACAAATTTCGACGCGAACTAAAGACACCTCTCTTCAAAGAACCAGGTCCCATTCTTAAAGCCGCAAATAAAAATTTAATAGAGACCCTAGGAAAATGTGTCCTGAACATAGAAGTTAATGGTCTGAATATCTCATTTGAATTCGTTGTTATGGTGGAATGCAGCCGTGACATCATATTTGGATGGGACTTCTTCAAGGCCACCGAGGCCGTCATTGATTGTGGCAGAAATGAACTCCATCTCGGGGAAACCTCCGTCCTGGAATCTCGAGAGGAGGAAAACCAGAGATTGTTTGCTTCCGACGACTTTGTCATCCCGCCTAAATCAATAAAGAAGATCAGTGTGATGAACGAAGAAATATGTGGTGTTAGAGATGTTTTAGTCTCAACTTCTAAGGACTTATTATTAAGAAAGGAAGTTCTTATACCAAACTCATTGGTTACATTTCGACACGGCCGAGGTAGCATTTGGGTGGCGAATGGAGCGTCTTGGCCGCAACTGATTCCATCAGGAATGAATATGTGCACCATGGAAAGTTATGAGAATGGGAATATCTGCAGTCTTATTGAATCCAGCGATAAGTTACAAGAAACGCAGCTAAAGTCACGTGAATGGTCACAGAAGATAAACCTTACTCTAGATCCAGGGCTGTCTGAAATTCAAAGGTTACAGCTTGTTTCATGCCTTGACGAGTTTATTGGCATATTTGACTTTGGGAGTACTCCTATTAAGCCCACCAGTACTGTGAAGCACAAGATAAACACATGCGACCAGTCTCCTATCAAACAGCGGCCCTATAGAGTAGCACCAAGTGAACGACGACTAATTCAAGATGAAGTGAACAAGATGATTGAAAATCACATCGTGAAGCCCTCTGAAAGTCCTTGGTCATCTCCAGTTATTCTAGTTCGAAAGAAAGACGGGACCTGGAGATTCTGCGTAGATTACCGTCGATTAAATAAGATAACAAAAAAAAGATGTTTAC
Source organism: Cordylochernes scorpioides (assembly GCA_030710605.1). Classification (NCBI taxonomy): domain Eukaryota; kingdom Metazoa; phylum Arthropoda; class Arachnida; order Pseudoscorpiones; family Chernetidae; genus Cordylochernes; species Cordylochernes scorpioides. Next base: position 54,461,959 of record CP092878.1, read on the forward strand.
CCGCTGCCACGCATTGACGATGCCTTGGACAGTTTAGCCGGCTCTAGTTACTTCTCCACGATGGATCTTCGGTCCGGGTATTGGCAGATTGAAGTGGACGAAAAAGACAGGGAGAAAACTGCTTTCATCACTCCAGATGGGCTGTATGAATTCCAAGTAATGCCTTTCGGTCTTTGCAACGCTCCAGCAACGTTTGAAAGGATGATAGATAGTGTTCTGGGCAGTCTTAAATGGAACATGTGCCTTTGCTACCTGGACGACATCGTAGTTTACGCACCTACCTTTGAGGAACATCTACGCGTCTACAACTTGTATTAAGCTGCATCCAGAAAGCTGGACTAAGCTTGAACCACAAAAAGTGTCTTTTTGGATCAAGGAGGATAAAGATTTTGGGACACCTTGTTGACGCCAATGGAATTCATCCAGATCCAGATAAAGTTGAAGCCGTCTCTAAATTTCCGAGGCCAAGGAATATCTCTGAACTGAAGAGCTTTCTTGGATTATGTTCCTATTACCGAAGATTTATTGAGAACTTTGCCGACAAAGCTAGATCTTTGCATGACCTACTGAAGACTGAAAAACAATTTTATTGGGATGCAGCTCAAGAGAAAGCGTTTGAAGTCCTTAAAACAGCTCTAATTTCAGAGCCTGTCTTAGGACACTTTGATGAATCCGCTGATACCCATCTACACACGGATGCAAGCGGACATGGTATTGGAGCTGTTCTTCTACAAATACAAGGTGGAAAGGAGCGGCCTATAGCTTATGCATCTAGAAGCTTGACAAAGGCTGAAAATAACTATTCTACAATGGAAAAAGAATGCCTTGCTGTAGTCTGGTCTATTAGCAAATTCCGCCCATATTTGTTTGGTCGACCATTCACGGTTGCCACTGACCATCATTCTCTATGTTGGTTGGTAGGGCAGAAAGATCCTTCTGGCCGTTTGGCAAGATGGGCGCTGAAGTTGCAAGAATTTGACGTGACCGTTATCTACAAGAGCGGACGCAAACATAAGGATGCCAATTGTCTGTCAAGGAGCCCGCTTGAGAACGATCAACCAAGTGCTGTGATGTCACTAACCAACGTCGATATAGAGCAGACTAAAGACCCGGATTTAGCTAAAATAATCGATAATTTAAACTCGGGCTACACCAGAAAGGAATTCAGCATTATCGACGGCATCTTATACAAGAAAAACTATAGCACAACTGGAAGACCCTGGCTTATGATGATCCCTAAGCACTTAAGATCGGAAGTTATGGCAGATTTACATGATGCTCCTACAGCTGGGCATTTGGGTTTCGCCCGGACGTATGACAAAGTCAAAAAACGATTCTATTGGCCTGGCCTTTATAGAACTGTTCGCCAATATGTAAGCCATTGTCGGGAGTGTCAACGAAGGAAGAAATTACCTCGACGTCCGGCTGGACAACTTGTATCCATACCGCCCGTAGAAAAGCCATTCTATAAAGTCGGGGTTGATCTCTCTCCTTGGAAGATTTCCAGTTTCTAAAGATGGAAACCGTTGGATCATTGTGTGCACCGATTATATGACAAGGTATGCCATAACGAAAGCGATCCCAGACGGAGGAGCAATCGAAACAGCTAAGTTCCTGGTTGAAGACGTCATCTTGAAGCATGGAGCTCCTAGAGAAATGATAACAGATCGCGGCAGAAATTTCATTTCTCAAGTAATAAAAGAGATCAATGCTCTGTGCGGAATTGTGCACAGATTTACAACGGCCTACCATCCCCAGACCAACGGCCTGACTGAAAGGTTCAACAAAACTCTAGGAGACATGTTGTCCATGTACACAGGTGTTGAGCAGAAGGACTGGGACAGGGTTTTGCCCTATGTGACTTTTGCTTACAACACTGCTAAACAGGAGGCGACCGGCTACACCCCGTTCTTTCTTGTCCACGCCCGCGAGGCCGAGACCTACATCGATGCCGTACTACCCTACCTACCAGATGAGATCTCTAACGACTACGTTGGAGAACTTGTGACCAGAGCTGAGGAAGCGCGTCAACTCTCCCGATCACGCCTTCTACAATCACAGGCGAAAGACCGTAGACTATACGACCAGAAACATACTCCAGTCTATTACCAGAAGAATGATCTTGTGTGGGTTTTTACTCCCATCCGAAAAGTAGGACTATCAGAAAAGCTACTGAAGAGATACTTCGGTCCCTATAAGGTGACCAAGAAGCTTTCAGAAGTTACGTATGAAGTAGAGCCCGTGGACCCCTCTCCCCGATCACGGAAAGCCAAGGATATCGTCCATGTCATTCGGATGAAGCCCTACCTGGACCCTGAAGAACAACATTCTATTCTGCTAGGGAACACCAGCCGTGATAGATTTCCTTCCAGAACAAGGGCTGAGACAAGCTAATCAGCGGGTCGCTGTATTTTTTCTAAGGAGGGAGTAATGTCAAGAAGCTAAGCGGCTCCAATCACGAGAGGCCCCATGGGACGTCTGTCAATCATCGCTGGACACCGGGTGTGAGGGGTTCTGGGGAATCTGGCCGGCGGGGGGAGCTGAGGTCCCTCATTAGGATTAACTCTGTCTTGGGGTAAGTCGTATTGACTCTCTCTCTCTCTCCCTATAAATACCCCTTATAATAAATTAATTATCCCCAAACTTGCCCTTGCTTTATTTATCTCCGCGACAATATTGCATCGAGTTCAAAACAATCGGCTGCGTTGTTTTCTATTTCCTTTTCAAACTTTTCTAAATTAAGACCTAGTCTTTTGATTCTTCTTATTTCTGTTTCTGGATCCATGAGGTTGACTGTATGGTGTATTGCCTTGTTATAAATAAGAAGATACTCTTACCTTAAGGATTTATATCTTAGTTTTATTTATTTAACTATTTACAAGGTGATTATTAAACTTATAGCAATCACAGCTATGCCGGAACTTTCGCCAGCCTATGGTAAACAAAACAGTAATAATTTGATGATGATCACCTTCCCGATGAATCCTCCGGGTTGTCAGATCGTAACTTATTCTCAACACATTGACTAACCGTATCAGGCTTATATCCGGCTCGAGGGACCAAAGTATGAAAAGGGGAAAGTTATATAAGCCTATGATCTTGTTTGTTTTAAAAATGAATCGATGTTGATGCCATATGCTTGAATTGAATATTACACTTTTAGTTCTATATGTATTTTATTGCTTAAAAAGGAACAAAACGAAAAGAAACTACAATTAAAAAATGATTTGATAACTAACAAAGGAAAAAAAAAACAATAATAAAAAATGATGATGATAAAAATTGAATATGTCTGCCAGAAACATGCTTCTATGAATTAAAAAAATTAAGAATAATCACAAAATTAACATATAAACTTCAAACAAATGGGTTGGCCAAATATCAAGGAACAGGCTAAATCAAGGTTTGGTAGATTTCTGATATATAAAGATTATATAAGATCTAGAACTTTCAAAGAGATCCAGACATTAACCCTATGGTTCCATTGCCTGATATTACTAGTAAAGACATTTGGTGTACCTAAAGTATAAGTAGTCACAAACCTCTTACCACCGTGATTTTCATGACCAGTACTGTATGTACAAGAAGTAAAAACAAAATATACCTTTTACACATACACAATCACTTTGTTCTTTAAAAAAAAAAAGAGACACTTCGGCCAGACAATAAAAAAATTTACTGGTCGAAGTGTTTATATTTGAAGAACAATGAATGCTGGCCAGGCAGCCTCTATCTTTACGACAATCACTTTGAATATATTATTAATATTACACTGATATTATCAAGAAGAGGTCGCCGTATATAAAATAATTTTAAGAAACAGAGTCCAATTGCTAGATGCTATCCAGCTACCAGAATTTCAAGAACTACATGTAGGAATATCACCACACAGTCATCAAATACATTCAATCTTATAATCTTACTAATTTTCCTTGAGAATCTTGTCAGATATCATCTCTATCATAGATGAATAATTAAATTAACTTTGTAATTTCTGGAATTATAAATCAATCATATCCCATCATCATATGAAATTGTGAACATGATTTTCTTATTTTTTTATAGCTTATAACATATTTAAAATATATATCAAATTTATCTTGGTTTGTAAAATTATTCAGTTTCCTGGGACACGAGTCTTCAACAATTGGTCAGTTCTAGGGCCCTAGCTTTGCTGGCGCCATCAGGTCAGATCCGATGGTGGGGTTAGTAAAAGCTAGAAGTGGAATAGGACTTCTCAGGACCATTTAGGGCTCCTGGGGGGTGAACCGCCAAAAAGGGTAACGCGCCGAGGCAGGTACTTCCAGAGTGGTGAGGAAACTCTGCCGGATAAAAGTTTTTTTTTTCAGGAGATACCTATTATCCAAAATAATATATATATATTAAAAATGCATTGATTTATATATAATAGAAATATAATTTAAAGTAATAAAATGCACACACCTTGAGAAAAAAATGTCAAACTTTCATCCAAGGTAGGATCAAAACATTCCTGAACTTTTTAAAAATTAATTATTTATTCATAGTATAGTAATTTAAACATGATTTTTATCAAAATAGGAGCCTTGTTTATCTACACTTTTTTTTTCTATCGTGAAAAAACTGTTGAAATGCTAGTTCAAAGTCAATTTTTCTAAGCTTGTTTAGCTCCACCGTCGCATTTTCAATTACTTCTGATGACAATGAAAAGCGCCTCCCTTTTAACGTCATTTTAAGTTTTGAAAAGGAGAAGAAATCGCATGGGGCGATATCAGAAGAGTAAGGAGGATGCGGCAAGACAGATACAGAGTGTTTGGCTAAATAGTCTTGAACAATAATGTCTCTATGAGCAGAATATTACCTTGTAGCAATTTCCACTGTTTTGATTAAAAAAGTTTGTTTCTTTTTCTTCTTATCGCATCACGAAGGCGCACAAGAATTTTTTTGTATACCTGTTTATTAATAGTATTCCCCTCTTTAATAAATTCATAATAGACAAGTCCTTGATAATCGAAAACACTACAAGCATTACCTTTCTTTTGGACTTGTCAAGACAAACTTTCTTTCTCCTTGAATAACTTGGTGTGTGCCATTCGAGTGATTGTTTTTTGGTTTGTGGACCAAAAAGAAAGCACCATGTTTCATCAACAGTTATTATTCTTTTTGAAAAATCAGAATCATTATTTGCAGTTTAATTAAATCTTTGCAAATTGATAATCTGGTTTCTCTTTGTTGATCTGTTAAATTTCGTGAGAAAATAACCACAGTTTATCATGTTTAAATTATCACCAATAATATTTTGGCAACTACCACACGAAATTCCAAGTATTTCTGATATATTATCAATAGTAATTTTTCTATCAGCAACAATTAAATCTCTTGCCTGTCCAATATTGCGATCCGTTGTTGATGTCAATGGCCGACCTGACCTTGAATCATCTGCGATGCTCTTGCGGCCATCTTTAAAACGTTTATACCAGAAATAAACCTGCGTTCGTGACAATTTTTCGTCTTCATAAGCCTCATTCATTAATGATAATGTCTATGTGAATGACTTTTTAAAATTTACACAAAATTTAATATTTGCACTTTGCTCAAATGATGAAATTGCAGAAACCGACGCGAGCTAAATACTTACAACAAAAATATGCCTAAAATAAAAACTACGCATGAGAATTTACTGACGTTGCTAAATTAAATTATAGTTTAGACATTATGATTTACACAGTAAAATTGATTTTACATTTTAAAAAAGTTGTTTATATTTTATTTTTTTTTTAAATTCGGGAACTTTTTGATTCTACCGTGTATTTCCCTATACAATCATCTTCCTTGTTACTGTAATAATAAAATCTCCTCCTTTTAATGTGAACTCGTTCTGGATTCTTTTACGGCATCACTAGTGAACAAAAGCTATCTACATTCCAACATATAACAATATGATAATCGAGAAGGCGCCATAATCGTTTCTCGGCGTGCCGAGAGGAGACTAAAAGAGACATTGGTTTTTCTTAATATACCAGAACACACTGTTTAACATGTGCACAGAAGCAGTCTGATGAGGTCGACAGTGACGAATAAGGAATGTCTGCAAGAAAAAGCACTCGCGTCGATCGGAAAGGGTAAGTGACGAAGAATTTGTCAAATGTCAAGATTGATGGAGACCCTTGAAAAAAGATCATGAGAGCCATAGACAAGAAGTTGGGTATTGACCTATTACAATTAGAACTTTTCATTAGAGCAACTATGGTCTCAAGCCTTTGCCCTTTAGAAATACCAATTGATGACTGAGGTTATGAAGGAAAGCAGAAAGGAAAGGCTACTGCTTTCCTCAGAAACCTGACACATGACTCTTGTGGCGTTCTGAGGTTCCTCTCTGATGAAAAGAACGTTGAATAGGGACCAAATTTAAATGCCAGGAATGATCGTTGGATTTGTAAAGACCCCTCAAAGGCACCTTTCGTGATGCACACGAGATTCCCTGCTCCCGTGATCTTCTTTGGCATCATCAGCACTGAAGGGGATGTCATGTCTCCCCACTTCTTTGAACAGGGCTTCAGGGTGAACGCTGACA